>JAZGTI010015965.1:0-13061 GCA_036877585.1 Botia kubotai
ATTAGATTAAATTTAGCAAATCAGAAAGATTAAGTTGCCACTATTACTAAATGTATTTACATTTTGATGTGTTACATATCAGTTTATTTATAAAAGGAAATAGTTCCGGCCCTGAATGCTGATTGGTGGACCAACAAATGGATATTTAAGCAATAGAGCACTTGAAACTGTGCTATATCTGTGGCCTAACAGCGGGGTTATGCTGCTTTGTGTTGTGCCTAACAACAGCTTACCTCTGTGACTATATTCACCAAAGCTTCCTGTACCTATTGCTTAAATCTGTGCCCTAGTGTAGTGTTAAGCAGTTAACACAGTCCTGTGAATTCTGCCTTCATAGCGTATGTCTGTAGCTTTGAACAGTATGTGCTATTAGCTTTAGCTTAATGACATAATTTAATTCCACTTGCTGTAACAACATTTTCACACACCATTGCACACATATAAATGCATCTGATTTACAGGCTAATTATACCACTGTAAAGTTGTGACAAATATATTATAATATGAATAGAAGCACAGTTAAAGTTTTAACTGCTTTGTATTTTAGATATTTTAATTAAAACCAACAATTCCAATGAAACAATGTGCAATGAAATTTGTATTTCAATGAAATACAAAATGTCTTTCATATTTTGTTATCTTCTTTTACAAAAACATTGAATAGTACAACCAAACATGCAAAAAGGCAACAGATAAAATGAAAATAAAGGCTAAAAATAACAAATCTGTACTTTTCTCTTCAGCTTCCTATTTTATCAGATCTTCTTTGTGTACCACTCATATTTTTTCACAGTTTTTTCTTGCAGCACAGTAAATAAGTTTGTCCTGAAGTGCAGGAAACACTAAAGTGTAAAACACTAAAGTCAGTCAAATAAAGTTCAAGACAAGCTCAGTTTTCATGAATTTGACATATATATTGTCACGGGTGAAGAATCACACGACAAGGCAGGCCGGTGCGCCTCGTCACAATATATATATATATATATATATATATCTATATATATATATATATATATATATCTTGAGGTGATTTCTCTTTAGACTCCCACAATCCATCTAAATTAGATTAAATTTAGCAAATCAGAAAGATTAAGTTGCCACTATTACTAAATGTATTTACATTTTGATGTGTTACATATCAGTTTATTAATAAAAAAATAGTTCCAGCCCTGAATGCTGATTGGTGGACTTGTATATACGTATATACAAGGCAAACAAGGCAAATTCAAGATAAATGAAAATAATAATAAGTAATGCAATAAAGATAATTTCTGGGAAAACGTCACAAAATATAAAAAGAAAATTAAAGTAGTAGTAACTGCAGAAGCTGTGTGGCTTTTTTATTTAATGTAATAGATTACTTGTGAGCGTGCAGATAAAATGTTCTGACTAACTTCATGTTTTATAACAATCGCCAGCAGGTGTCTTATGTTTGTGAGTGACAGTGTGTCAGACAGTCAGGGAGGTAATAGTAGCCAGTCATTTTGATGACAGTCTTTGGCTCTGACATTTTAGAATGACCAGAGCATCATTTAAGATGGTACACAGTGATATCAGTCTGCTGGTTACACCTGTCTCTCTCAGCCATGTTTTCTTCTCTGAGACAATTATTCACCTGACTTATTGAAAGAAAGGCACATGACTTGATGTGCATTTACGCATTTGACAGACGCTGTTACCCAAAGCAACTGCCAGTGCATATGAGATATTCATTTTATCAGTCTATGTATTGCTCGGGGAATCAAACCCATTACATGATGTTGCTAGCACAGTGCTCTGCCAGTTGAGCCACAGTAACTCTGCAGTAGTACACAGTAACTAGAAATTAATTTGGTAAATGTGATTGCATCATAGTTAATATGCATACCTTCTTACCAATTAAAGAATGTAAGAAATTCTCCCCAAGTGAGAAATTGCTTATAACTGCTTTAAAGTTATGAATAACTATAAAGATCTGTGTTAACATCACATCTTCTGTTCCAATGTGTAACATGCAATGCTGCAGCTACCCAGTTCTACCCAGGTTATAACATGATTCTAATAATGCAAATAACACAACGATGAAAAACAAATCAATACCATTTCATGTACAAAACATAATCACCTTTCTGACCTGTGTAAAGCCAGTTTCATCCAAAAGCAATTTCTAGCAAGGCCTACGAAATGCAAAGCCAGTCAAATCCACCTCGCTTTGGCATTCTGGTTTCAGTGGAAGTCAAGGGCCTGCACTTTGTTCTCTTAGAGGACACAATATTGATTTAAGTTGCTGTCAAAGTAAACTCCACTGTAATGCTTCAAATATGAGCGTGCACTTTACTAAGTCAACACTTTCTGCAGGTCTGTTACAACTTTTGGATTTATTTCGGAAAGGGCCCATACATCTGTAGAGTAAATCAATTGCACCCTGGGCAGGTTATTAAACGCAGAGAAGAAATGCTTCTGTGATTCCAGACATCATCATTATTTCTGCCAAAAAGAAACAAACATTTGTTCTGGGTTTCAGAAAGATCAGCTACTGCTGCTTCGCAAGTGTATGCTTGAAATCTAACACACGTTTGCGTTCTTTTGAACTCAGAATCATTTTGTATCACTGTTCTCTCCAATACACAGCACATATTACAACTCAGATTCACAAGAGTTACTAAGCTGGTGTATCAGACCATAAGATAACATTTACAGTGAAATGTTATGGAAAACTTAAGCATAAGATGTCACTTATCAAAAAATGTGTACTCAGTCTTTTTTTGTGTGCTGTCTGCAATACTGGGTCTAAAAATTATTTTTTAAACTGCTACTAAAGAGTCCACGGAATTCTACTTGCGTTCTCATGTTCATAAATACACACTTTTTTATGCTATTTATGAACAGTGTAATGGTGCTATGTGACATTTCATATTGGATTTAATTTGTAATATAATTCACAAAATTATAATTCCCTGAAATGTAAATGTAATATGGTTTAATTGTACATAGTAAGTCATTTTAAAAATAGAAAATGATACCTAGCTGTGCAATTGCTACTGGTTGTAAACCATGGTCAGTGTATTGTTTAGATGAGACCGAAATCTGACATTTTTAATTTTGCATAAAGAAATTCACATTTAATTGCGCCTTGTCATGTTTTTTTAAGATTACAAAAACAACAGCACTCAGCGGGTCTGCTTGTATGTGACAAGTAAACAACAGTCACACCAAATATTACCTCTATTCTTTTGGTTAATTGGAACCCTAATTTCTCGTCTCTGATGTCCTCATTAAAACTCTCAGAACTGATATCAGACATAACATAATCAACAATTCAGATGGAACGGAACGCGCTGCCGTGGCCTGCCGCTGCCTGCCAGAGGGATTGGTTTCAAGATGGTGAAATATTAACGAGAGCTGGTGTTTGACACATTCACTCCCTGGCTGTCATGATGCCCTGCTGCCAAATGCTCGGTGTACATGACTGTGTTCACCATGTTTGTGTGTGTGTGTGTGTGTTATGTATAGTCTGGACAGACTTAGGGCAACTCAGCAGGCTACACTGTGTTCCTGGTAAGCAGACTTGTGAATATAACACAAAGCTTTGAATCATGGAGGATAACAGGCCACTTCACTAACACACACACACATACACAGAGCCCTGGCTCATTTCTCAGCACAGTGCAAAAGCAGCAGGACGTGGGGATGCATCAGGACAGAACTCCATGACACACACAATCTACCGGCTTTCATTTACTCCCCAGCCAGCCATGCATGTCGACGGTTAGCTTGATGCTAAGAGTCTAGGGACATCTGTTCTGAGGAGACCAGGGAGTCTGCATCTCCTCAAAAAATTGAATTAGAAAATAATCCATGGTACAAAACGTATGATATATTATGAAATATTAGATTAGAAAGTGTGCACTATTATTTATATAAAGTAACAGGGTACAACAGCAACACCAGCAAATATAGGTTCGGGGAGGGAGGACGACTCGTCTCGCTCATGTTCTTCACATTCTCACTGAGATTCTAAAGTGCAGCGTGAATGTGTGGGGGGTAACACTGTAATCCAGACAGATGTGAGAGGAGGAAAGTGCTGTGATTGGTTGATTGACCCTGTCAGTGTAATAATGCTGGCCTGTCATGTTCACAACTGGTATCAGTGTAAAATTGGTGGAAAGGTTTATCATAAAGCAAACAACTCACCTACTCAGAAATCACCTCTTTCAGGCACGCTCAAGTCAAAACGGATTTGAAATGGCCAAAAATGATCTGTCAGTGCAATGGTCATAGGAGGCTCTTGATGTTTAAATAAGGCTTTAGATGTTTAAATAAGTTCAATTAAGGTGCATCTTCATGCCTGTGACCATTATTACATCTGAGGTGTAGAAAGAGCAATTGTTGGTTAATGATCCAAAAAGATGACTATTAAAACTAATAGCCGAACAACAGTAAAACAGTTACAGATAAAAGCTACACAACATGCTTTTTATTGTGGTTTTGTAGTAATTTTTAAAACAAAGTAAATACTTAATGAAGATGTGGTTTTACTAAAATATGTTGTTTGCTCGTTAATTGTTTAATGCGACTGAAAACGACATAAACATCAAAAGAAACTATAACATGCTGTTACATTGGACTGATGACCAAATGTAAAAGCCTTGCTCCTTCAGAGGTCCACAACACACCACTGGTCAATTCACCATCAGCCCTAGTAAAGGGCAAAAACCTCCACTGTTTGCTAAACAGGACCAAATCTGGGACCCCCTTTTGCATAGCAACTCCATTTGAGTGACAGAAAACACACCACGTCCTAGTGCACACACACACACACACACACACACACACATGCAGCAAGACAGGTGATGTTCGACGCTCCAAAGACATCAGCAGTAAATGCCAAAATTAACACAAAGTCCCAATGTTAATTCTCCCCTTAAAAGAAAAGTACAATTATTTGTGCAGACACTTTTCTCTCAAACAGCGTGGCCCTGTTCACCCTTTCAACATCAACAAATCTACCGCATATAATTCATTATGCTTATAAAAGGTTATGGCAGGCTGATAAATGGGGGCCCCTGACTCGTGTATCAAGTCCCTGAGATAAAGCAAAATGATGTCATGAATTATTAACTGCAATTCAATAGGCAAGCTTCTAATCTCACAGTCCGTCTGGGTGGCTTAAGGGAGAATTCTCAGCTAGACGAGGGTACGGTGAGCACAAAAACTGCACCCTTTAACAGAGGCAAATTTATCACCATGTTTCTGTAATAAATATTTGACAAACCCAACACCTGAAACCTAAAAAAAAGCACAAGAAAAGCTTTGGGTATTTTTGGGCAAAGAAACTGATGTATTTTCGAAGGCTTGTAAGAAATGGATTTACTATCAGAGTGACAAGAAAATCTGACACAGCTACCGAAAGCGGCTTTGTTGCCACAGCAAAGCTGTTTGGGGAAATTTGTGTATTTATTCTTACGGTGACAGAGGGTACGCATTAGTCTGGAGATCGGTCAGGTGTGTAAAGAATATGTGTAGTCTCCTGTTACTATAAAACTGGTCATGGTGTTGGCTGGCAAGCTCTCTCATCTCACCTTCAGTGAGCTCATATCCTCTGTCGGCTCCAGAAGAGAGAGAGAGAAAAAGAAAGAGAGAGATTCTTCTACTCTCTTTTTGGTCCCCTGCAAAGCTATTGCCATGTGATCGAGGTTGAACTGATAAAAAAGAAATGTCATAGCTTTAAAAAGTCCAAAAGCAGAGCTATAGGCATATTTTGTTCTCCTCCAAATATTAGAAGTGCATTACAGATTCATTATTCATGAGGGCTGAGATGGAGGGGGGCGAGGGACATATGGTGCTCACTGCGTGTGGTGAAATATTAAAAAGCCGTGTCAGCGCTGAGGCCACGGTCCCACCAGGTGGGCAGATCTAGTGGACAAAGACAGCTCTCTCTCCTGACAACGGGCCTCAGTGGATGCTCACCCTGCGCTTCTGCGTCCAAAGACAAAAGCAGAGGGGACAGGCGAATGGAGATGCTCCTGAAACATGCCCGCAGAGGTCAGACGTGCCGGTCAGCAATGTGACATCTGTGGTCTTGGTGAAGATTGGAGGGGACAGAGAGAGAGAGAGTTAGGGGCCAAGCAAATTAGAATAAAATGAACCGGTCACAGGCTTGATTATTTGTGGGACTGGAGGTGCATTGTAATCATGCCGCTGTGTTACCTTACAATCAGGCAGTTAGAGAGCAGAATCCTATCTGAACTCATGAGTGTAAAGTGTAATGTGTTTCCTTCATGAGTTAACAGATTCATAGGCAGCACATAATTAATGGTGAGATATGTTTCATATTTTAAAAGCATTGTACTTAAAATGATACTTTATATAAAGATAAATTACGGAGGATTTCGGATAGAACATTACATGTCATTTAACTACTGGATTTGTTTCTAAGCCATTATTTACGGCGTTAGCAATGAAAAAGAACTGGCTTGTAAATGGCCGTAATGGGTCTTATAAAACCCAAGTCATTTATCGCTAATGGGATATTTACACAGATTCATGATGATTGATGGCTGTCCATCATGTCCACATCCAGTCTGTGTCCTAACCTAAACAAACATCATGATGCATTGGGAGGCAAAGCATGCTGGGTAATTCAATCAGAGGAGCCAAGAGAAAAGCCACAACGTCTGAGTTTGAAGGAATGTTTTGAGTTTAATACAAGTTAAGTTTCATTTAAAGCATTTGTGACATAATGCTTTTCCAAATTACCACAGAAAAGCATTTAGAATCATCCATTGTCCCTTCATTTTGTTTAAACCAAACATTTACTGTTAGAAGTAAAGAAGGTCTGACAAAAGGAAAGAAGGTCAGGAAATAAATGCTAAAACACACACTGGTATAGTATACACAAGTATAGTATAGCCACAAGACATAACTATTAAACTGTATGTGTTAACATGAGACCATGCAGGTGATTCAGTTGATGTACGGGCACTCGTTCACCTAGAACAGTAGCCCCACTGCAAATATGCTGATTTAACTTTTAACAAAACTAACATATTTTAACAGAATAATTAAAGTCCTAAAAACAAAAATGCAAAAAAACAGTTTTGTGTCAAATAATGTGTGTAATTTTGGTATAGTATGACATATACAAAATGTTGTTTTGTATTAAACCCACAACATTACCTTGTAAAGATTTTGTTCCTTGTTAGAGCTGTAAACCAGAAAAAGTCATTGCACAAAGGTGGCTCTTTCCTGGCTCAGCAGCCTTAATGGAGTTCTCACTTGTGTGGCAATTTTTTTGTAAGGAGACGTGAGATTTCTCTGTGCTTGTTCTTCTCGACTTCAGTATACTTCTCCATTTGCTCTACATTTATTCTCACTGATGTCTGGGAGAAACAATCGATATAGTAAAGATATTTCATTTGTATTTCTTTCTTACAGGAATTTTCCACAAAAAAGAAAAGGAAGTGAGAGATGAAGGAAAAGACAGACAGACAGAGACACAGAAGGGGGCTAAGTATGTACCCACTCCCTGTGCCAAGCCTTGATCAGACCCTCATAAAAGGCTCCTTTCCATGGTAAGCCAGCTTTCATGAATAGCGCTGATGACAGGCCCCAAATTTTCATGCACAGTGAAGTACTACATGGAAATCACAGGTGGCGTCTGGCTTCACTTCTGTGATTAACCTCTTCCACACTGCTCTTCTGTTTGAATCTACTCACTCCTTCACGAGCCAGAGTCTGGGCAGGTGATGGATGAAGCCATCTGAAGTGCAGGATCTAAAAAGATAAGGTTTAAAGCTCCATCATATCTAGTGTCTGTGTCTTTTATGTTGTAAATAGTTAAAGCTCCAGCAAATCTATAAGCTGCCTTTAAGGAATCAGTAAACAGGAAGTGACCGTAACTCTGGGGACATATGGAGAGAAATATCTAGCGTGACAAGGGATTTCAGCTCACTTAACAGAGGGTTTAAGGGTAAAATATTTGAGACAATCGAGACGCTGAAAATATTTTTTAATATATGTATTTCAATAGAAATATGAACCTTTATTCTATTTGATATATTTGAGAAAAGTTCTGATAACTATTTTGAACAAATATAATGTAATGTAATGTAATGGAGAACTACTGTACGTGGCAGGGCAGTATTTTAAGCTGACAGCAAGTGGAGTTTTTAGGGATGCTTTGTATGCTTCTGTGTGCCACCATCTGAAATGTCAAAACAGTTAGACATGCGTTAATTTACAATATCTTACAGGGCTTTATTTACAAACCCTTTGTGTATTTAAGAACACATGCAAACTTGATAGCCTGCACAAAAAAATTGATTTACTAGAATGGCTCGTTTGTTGACATTCAGTAGTTTTTAGAATTTATACTGTTGTATAATGGCTTTATAGTGTTTCTGCAGCTCGGTTGTTAGAGCATTGCGCTAGCAACGCAAAAGTCAAGGATTCGATTCCCAGGGAGCACATGTACAGACAAAATGTACAACCTGAATGAATTGTAAGTCGCTTTGGCTTAAATCATCTGCCAAATGTAAAATGTAAATGTAGGCTTTAATGAGCAGATAATACAGTATTTTCTTCTTTGTGATGTGTGAATTCATGTAATATAATTTGCGGTTGTTCTGAAAGCAGTTCAATAGTGTTGTACCCAGGGATCCCCAGTCTATTATATTATATACATTAGCTTAGTGAGTCTTTGGAGAGAATGGCAGGTGAGCTGCATGGAAACATTTGAAACATTTACCGGTTACAAAAGTTTCCATAAATATGAGTTTCCAAAAGTTTCCAACTTTTGCATGTGTGTCTGTTTGTGTAATTATTCATAATAATTAATTAATTAGTCGCCGGCAATGCACATATGACCCATGCAATTTGTTAGCTTGCACAAGCAAATTCTCCAAGTAAATCCTAGTAAATTAAGGCCAAAGAGAAGCAGATATCTGACACAGATAAGGTGCTTTGCCACACAGCAAGTACCTCACATTTATAAGTACTTTAATCTTGCTGAGTATGGTTTTTGACTGATTGCACTCTCAGGGAAATACTCATTGTTTTTGCAGATTTAATTTACATTGTAATTAGAACAGTGCAATTAATTAACCTCCACTAAGTACCACTTAATAATCCACATGGAGTGCTGTTAATTACTACAGTGTGATAATCATAAACCGGTCATTTAGTCACAGCCATGGTGGTGATGGTGTTTTATCCCAGATGGTAAAAAGCTCACCGTCCTGGATTTCAGGGTAAAAAGATTAGTGACTTTTCAGGTTTATTTCAAGCAGCAACTTAGTCTTATACTTATAATAGAGTTTGTTTCTATTCTCAGCAGAAATTTCCAGAGGCAGGATATTCATGCAAAGACATTTTCTTTCCTTTTAGTCTTATAGCTGTTTAGGAGTTCTTGAAGAGATCTGATTTGTTATTTTCCTTTGTGATTGGATTTTTGTTAAGTTCTGCCATGTGGATCACTGTAACACCTCCACACCTTAAGTTTATTTAGTAGTTATGTCATGTGTGCCCATATTGCTCTCCTTGTGTGCTCTGCGCGCTTGTGCTGCGCTTGTGCTGCATCTGTGGGCTGCAGTATTAAAAGACTGACCCGAACTTTCCTCTCAGGCCAGTGGCAAAAAATGCTTATGAAATCATGCATTCGCAAGCAGAAGCAGAAGCAGAAGCAGAAGCTTTATCAAAACCTTCACTGGTTGCTTTATTAATGCTAGGGCAGCAGAAAGAGCCAGAAAGAAAAGCATGACTGACCGGCAGAATTTTGGCCGGTGACAGAGGAATGCGAGCTGCCCCTGTCATCAGCACTTCACAGGGAAACGCAGTCGCATTAGCGAGCGTAGCAGAAGCACTTCGTCATGCTGCAGAATAATGCCGTTTCATGCGTTCTAGCCACAAGGCACAGGCGTGTGAGGCACCAAGCATGTCATTAGAAACTATATAACTTCCCAACACATGAACATGTCTCCTTATGCATATCTCATACATGTTTACCTGTCATTTCTTACAATACAAATATAGTTTTAATGTTTAATGTCTAAATTTAGTATTAAAATTTAGAATTCAAATTTCTAGCAATACATTCGATGAGCTCCGTTCTAAGCCAACATACAGTAAAACATCCTACATCCACTGACATGACCATGCATCAAGTAAATTTTAGTGTATAAATTTATTATTCATTTACAGAAGGTGTTTTCCTAACTGTAAACAGGCTAACACTGTGTACTAGCCAGGTGCGACATTTGCCTGTTCATTTCAGAGCAATGTGGCACAGTCACAGCTCATCAGAACATATTTGTTGTTAAATAGGGGTTCTTGGACAAATGAGATTTCACTGTAGGTGGGACTACCAGTACACCTGTCTTAACACCCCTTAAATTAGGGTTCTTGGACAAATGAGGTTTCACTGTAGGCAGGACTACCAGTATACATTTTGTATTGACATTTAAGTGACATTTTTTTGTCACTTATTACAAAGAAAATGCATTATTTAGTGGAAATATGTGTCTTTAACATGTTGTTTGTGCTGCCCAACAACACTCTTTAATAAGTACTTGCATGCACACTGTTTATTCTCATACAGTACATGAACTGAACATGGTGTTATGTAATATATATGGCCAAATGGCAGGAAATATAGGGAGCATGCTCAAGCATTTTAGCTCATTCTGTTCTAGCTGTGTATGTCGTGGTGTCGTGGCATGACCGTCTGGACTTGACACAAGGATTACAAGTGTCCACTGTGAGGAGGGAAGGGTTTCACAGGAAGTGACACATGCTATTCACACCCTGCCCACTCTGTGCTAGTGGCTGGAGGCACAGAGGTTACCAAAGAGACGCTTGTGCCTCCCCACGTTTCAGCCTATGAGCAAAGCATATGCTCTCTTTGTCTCTCTTTCTTTGTTTCACAGCCTTCATTAACATATTTGTGATTATAGGTGGTGACAGGCATCTTGTACTAATGTCAGAATTGTCACAGAGCCCAGGAGTATTTATTTGAATTCTGGCTCATGGGAATATGACAGGTCACGGCACAGTTGTTTCAAGGACATGAAAAACTCCGGACTTATCAATGCATGTCTTCATTATCTGAGCTGTAGCCACCTGTTTTATTTTCATTTTGTACAATTTTGAAACTTCTGTTAGACAAACAATGCATTTAAGTTATAATAAATTGCACTGTGTCTTCTTAGGCTAAACTACTATGTTTATTTAATATAAAATGGGTAGGTCTTGTTTTAGATGCTGATCAACAGCCATGGTTTATTCATGATAAAGCACAGCTATGTCTTTATTATCAAACTGCTATTTGTTTATTAAAAATTATTATTATTATTACTATTAACATTTATTATGTTGATTATTAATTTGATTTTATTATACTTTTATACTACAGGTAATAAAGTAGCATTGTATAATAAATTACAGTAAAATTACTTTCCATAACAGTATAATACTGTACAACATTTTTTTAAATAACAGTATAATAGTGTACCTCTGCATGGCAAAAAAACAGTAAAATGCTGAACTTCTTTTTACAGTGTGCTAAAAATCTACTGTAGTTGTTTTAATAGCATTTTTACTGTGGTGTGAAATACAGCAACTACTGGATAATTGTTGCCAGTGAGTTACTGTTTATATGACAATAAACATTTTATAATGTAGTCACAGAAGACAGACTTGCAACAATGCTGAAAACTCCATTCAGAAATTCTAGTATTCACAACAGCGTCCTGTACCTTTGTTTCTTAAATATATCTTAAGAGATATAAGTATACGTTCAGAAACATTTCTGAATTTATGGTAACACTAAGAGTTGATAGTATTTTACAGCAGTTAAAATTGAAATAATAAGCACCTGTGTTAAAGGTGGTTAAACTGCTAAGTGCTTTTAAGTAGGAGACATTAATGTTGATATTTCTAAAAAATATCCACTTTTTAAATTTCAGAACAAAATCACAGTAGCGATGACATTTTAAGATTGCCTTAGACAAATGTAACAAAACACAAGGTGATAAACAACAGAATAAAAAAGGTAAAAGGCACCTTTTTCGAGAGATGACATCATATACAAAGTTTTTTATATGGGGATACCTGGGGACACAAGTCCCACAACAATAAATAAAAACTTCAGCTAAATGTTAATAAAATAATAATATTTTATATATATAATAATAAAACTGCAGCTGAAAGTTGATAAAGTGTTTACCTGCTATAGTCTGTATAGACAGTGACCCAGCATAACTGTGGATAACTCCATTGGGGAGTTGAATTTAGTGCTTTCCAGCAAATGTGCCATTGCTGGGCTCAGTAAATGTATGCAAGATTGATTTGCTTGTTTGATGTTGATCATGTTGCTTAATGGTTCGAGTATTTCTTACGAAGGAAGAGTCAATGCATTTCAGTCAGTGGGTATTTTTAACAGTAGACAGAGACTTGCTGTGAGGAAAACTTGCTGTGTGTTGTTGGAGGTGTAGACCTGAGCCTTCACTAAAGATAAGGCTTTTCCTCCATCTGCAGCGTCTGATATGCAGCTCCACTGTAACAGGCTTTGCGTTCAGAGAGTTTTCAAGCTGCTTTGATGCCACAGCCGTCAGGGGACATCAGCTGAGGTTTCCCTAAATTGATCAGGCGCTCAGAGATTACTGGTCAACAACGACCATTTCTCCCCAGTCTCTCATATCTCTTCTCACATACAGATGCACACACACACATACACACACACACACACACACACACACAAGATCAAATGGTGGATAAACAGACAATATTTTCTCTCAATGTTAGCGTCATACTACAAATTATCATTATCTGTCACTTTGAATGAATGGTTTGTAAATGTTTTTGTTATGGTCTAATTTTATTCGTTATATTTGTTATCACTTTCTTGTTAATTACATTTCTTATGTAGATTTGGTATCATCCTGATACAGCCAATATTGTCATGTTTCATAATTTAAATGTTAATTCAAAGATTTTTACCTAGAAATTGCTAGAGGTAACCAAGCTAACATGCACGGTATGTATGCTTTAGCTCTGATATTGTAAACCTATATCATTTTAAGGTC
>JAZGTI010015966.1:0-13061 GCA_036877585.1 Botia kubotai
GTCCTTTTAAAGAGCTTGACAAGTCATAATGTTGCTGTGGATGTATGGCAACAGTTTTGTTTTAATAAGAAAGCTTAAAAAACAGAAAATAGGGTTGAAACAACATAAGGATAATTAAAAGAGATTTAGATTTAAGACTGAATTTTAATTTTGAGTGAACTATCCCTTTAATTAGTGCAGTGAGTTTATAGTATGTTCGTTTGGGGCTAAAGCAAAACCATGTCATCAGAGGATCCTGTAGATTATTGCATGCCTTAATGCTTTAGATGATTGCATGCCTAAAAGATCACTCCCATAATCCCATGTGTTTAAGCACGATTTCCAATCGTTAGTCTAGAGAGCTCTCATAGCTTAGTGTACAGTCATGTTTCTCCTATTCTATATTATTTCTGCCAGGAACAGAGAATAACTGGTTTATTTATTTTTAACACAGTAATTCTTGGACTGTGCCTCTGTTGCCGGGGCTGAATTTATATATGGATCTATGAATAAATATGTAAACAATAAATAAAAGCCAAAATACTGCACAATCATAAGCCCAACAATTACTTTAGTTGCAATATATGGTCGACTAAATGTGAATAAACTGGTAAGCTTCTTTGCATGATAAAATAACCAGTCTGTCATATTTTCTGTCCCTTTTGCTCTCTCTTGTCGGTAGATACAATGTGCTTCCTTTCTGATGAAGTTAACAGACTAATTAAGACGAAGGAAAACTTGTTTCCCAAGGGCAGCTTCTCCAATCCACCGCTAATTAAATCTAGAAAGTGAGTGATACACAGCTAGATCAGATGTGAAGGCAAATTCCAGGATGAAACTGAGAGACTTGATGAAATGAAGAGAGAGAGAGACAGAAACTCATCTTGCGACTCTACATCTTTATGCACGTGAATAGAAGCTTGATGCTCATGTTTTTATTGATAAGGTGAACTCATATTACAACTACATATATCCTGTTTTTTTAATGAAATTGTTACAACTGTCATTTTTAGATGGTGTGGTATTTCACGCAATAAATATGCAGTATTGAGATATTTCCTACGATGTCACCAAAAGAAAAACTGTAAAACAACACACCCTGAAATATTCCATTTAATATCCAAAACTATTTTTATTATTTTTCTGAACAGAAAATTATTTTTCTGTTTAACCTTCGTTGTATTTTATTTTTCAAATCCTTTAGCATTCAAGAGTATTTACAAAAGATGCCTTGTCATAAAGACAATGATAATTATTAATTACCTGCTGAGTTTCCAAATCAGTTTGTGCCCACCAGGAATACAAGCATCCAGCTGGGAAAACCAAAATGGAAGTGAATGAAATAATGAACGGAAGATGAAATTAATGAAGCTAAATGAAGAGAAAATAGAAAAGAATGAGCTGATAAAGGCAGAATTGAACATATCTGTACTATAGACATGAATAGATTTGCATCCACTACAGGATTAAGCAACCATCCCTAAGTTAACCATAACCCTCTTGAGCCACACAGCGTAAAGAGAAGTGATATCTGTGGGGTAATTACAAGCCTAGCTCTAAGAAGAAAATGGAGAACATAATACACTTGATCACTCACTTATCCTCAAAAATGTCACTGTAGTAAATAAGAGAAGTGTCATTGAGAACAGATATAGTCGTTCCATTCACTTATGGTGAACGCCTAGATGACTGTATAATTTCAGTCATATGCGTTTTTGAAGCTATGAGGGTTCTGTATACACATGGTTTCTTGAGGCTATCAAACAATTTGGGAAGAAAAGCAGCTTTTTAGAGTTAGACAGAGTAAAAATAACTAATAAATGGCAAAATATATTGTCTTTGCACTGTTATTCATATAAGATTCAAGTGTCTTTGTTGTTTTGTAGATACCATTCAGCTTTTGATAAACTACCTTAAAGTGTATTATAGTTTATTTCTACCACCTTATAACAGGACAGAAAGATGATGGGCAATAGGAATATTTAACAGAATCAGTAAAACATACATTAGATTCATATCATGTCCAAACCCATGTGGATCGGTAATTGTGCCAAATAACTCAGACAGGAGTTTCAGATGTCCTCACCTTACCTGCAGATCACATGTCTAGTATTTGGCACTTGTTGAGTAAGACAATCACACCAGCTGGTGACTCCAGGTATAACATATTGGCCATTTCATTGCAGCTCACAGCTGTGCAGGCAGGAAAAATAGTTGGAAAAAACAGCTGCAGTGTTTATATTGAATGTTCATTTTGATGGCTCGCATAGAAAGGCCATTTTCAGCTGGCAACCTTTTTAAAAGCTGTATCCTGGAGCTCCATTCAACTGCTGCAGTAAAGGGTCATTTTTGGAGAGCTTTCCCTGGTTGAGAGTTATACATAATACATGTTAAACACAATTCTGAATGAGGTAATGCTAAAGTTTATTGAGGGTGAGTACTAATAATAAGTGAAGGTCAGTTTATTCACTCTACACTATGTATTTTCAGGACTAAATTTAAATGTGACATTTATGCATTTTAGACAAATAGCATACTTTTGCATAAGTTTTCCTATTTGGAAGATCTTTGTGGTAGACTGGTGTGGTGTGCAGTAACTAGTAATGCAACCGGCACTGGATTTGATCCCAATAGAATCCCAATAGGAGGTGAGTCTTGCTTTGGATAAACGTATATACTTAATAATAAATAAACTTAATAAGTGCATTTGTACATCATCAGCAGATCCAGGATAACAGGTTAAAGTCTGACTGAACAATAAAAAAAAATCTTATACAAGTGTTGGGAAATAGGAATTCTCACTGGAGAGATATGGCTTTGCTAATCAGCAGTGGGAACGTCTTTAAGTCTAATGTAATATGTAATTTGTGAAGTTTGGGGCTTCTGTCAGCTTTGGAAGAGGTTTTCAATAGTTTATACCACATTAGTTTGCTGTAGGTTTGTATTTTCATTTCAATTGCATTATATCAGAAGTTCTCTGGTTTATCAGTCTTTTCAGGCCTGCTATCAGTTTACCTTCCACAAAATATTCTGTTCTGCGTGGAGGTAGGATAAATCAAATGGAAAGTTTAAGGAAAATATACACTAAAAAACTGTTTGGAGGCTACACTCACAGGTTAACACAGATTTAAGATACATTTAATACAATTTTTCTTTATTCAAAATGCAATTTCACACACTTTCCTCCCCTGAACTTCTATCTTAATCCAAACTGTCTTTATCCAAAAAGTCTGTCAGTCATCAGCTGTTAATGTAATTGTGATTGTTAATTGTATGTTCTCATATGATCTTTTATGTGAAACTTTGTGAAGCCACATTTCCCAGTTGAGGACATCAAAGCTTCTATTACTGTATTAGAGCTGTGCTGGAGGTCAAGATAGGTGTGCGGGGGTCAAAGGTAGGCTTTCCTATCATGTCAACCTCATTAATCGTTATTTGTTGCTTTTTTGTGGAACTTAATATTTATATGAGTAAAGACATGCCCTGGGGTTTGGAGGGCAAGAACAAACTAGTTCTACTTGTTTTTTCCTGTCAATTTCTGCCCTTAAAGGAGGACAGTCTTTTATTAAGCATTGCAAATTGACTTGGTAATTCTGTGGCGTCAAGAGCATCATAGAGGAATAGCAATGAGAAACAGAGAGAGAACAAGTGTTTGTGTGTGAATGTATCTGTGTATGTGAGGCGAGAGAGAGAGAGAGAGAAAGAGAGAGAGAGAGAGTTGCATCAGTTCCCATGAATGCCAAATGGCCAAGTTAGCCTGATGTAGACAAAACAGCGTTTGTTAAATCCAATGGCTAGTATGACTGTCTCTCTTTCTGTTTTGCACCTGCTCTCATTGAAACCACCAAAAACAAGAGCATCAATTCATCTGCATCTCCTGCATATTCCTCAATTGCACTGCTGCTCCTTTTGCACAAAACTAGCATATAGCACTCTTTAAGCAGCTTGTTAAACTGGTTCAGCTGGTGGCATGGGTGCAGGTTTGATTCCCGACGAAAAGACAAAAAAGAAAATACTTTGAGTGCATTAGTTTAATGTTAGCATTTAAATTACATTTATGCATATGGCAAGTGCTTTAGACAAAAGCAACCCACAACCCCATTACGATACATTTTGTCAGCTTGTGTTTTTTCTAGGAATGGAACCCATGACCTTGGTATTGCTATCTCCTATAACCTTAAGAGACGGAAATATGCTAATTGTGTATGCAGTGTGAGCGTACTTGAGTAAGTGAGAGCAACAGACAGAGCGAGAAAGCGAGTGCGTGGGAGAGACTGTCCAGTCAGCACTTTTTTATTGCACAGGAAGACACACTTTGGCATAGTCAAAGATGTTTTAGGAGATCTCATTTAACTCCCTTTAGCGATACCCTCTTTGCTCTTAGACTCTATTACCTCTCCTCTCTGTGGAACACTCTAGAACTCCATTCTACACTAAAGGGACAAAGGGCTGGCCGAGGCCCAAAACATCTACTCAGCAAAGCTGCTTCAAAAGCTGAACAAGATATATGAGCCATTTGCTCTGAAATGGATCAGAAACAATTCAAGTTTTACCACATTTCAACTAAAACACACACTCCTGTTCCGAAACACCCACTATATTTACTTTGTTTTGATAGCGGAGAGGGAAGGAAAATGTGTAAATAAAAGAAATAAATTTCAAATAAATTTGACATGCTTTTAACTGTAAATGTGGAGAATAGTATTTGAATAGTGTGTTCATTTGTGTGCTCTATGTAAATGTGCTGTAATGTATATTTTCTTCTGATGATTTTCGTCCACAGACAGATTCTTTTTTATCATCGCAGTACTGCAGTTAGTCAGTTATTTTCTCTCAGTTGCCCTTGTTCAGTTTTATTCTTTTCACACAAAGTTCATGAGGTGATAAGCAGAAATGGAATGTGGAGAGAACTGAAGAATCTGTCATTGTGGGGTTATGTTCTGTTTGATGTTCATTTATAATTTGGATGCTATTACAATAATGAGGTGTTGAGATTTTCAGATGTGTTAAATATTCTTCTCACCCATGCTAACCTTGCTAGTCTAAAATGCCATGTTTGAAAACCTCATTTGAAATGGATTTTTATTAAAAGCTAAAATCTAAATTATAGCTGTTTAATGAGGTTATTATTGTCACGTTTTTACATTGATAAGGGAATGATATCTGTTAATGGTATTAGTAAGTTATTAGAAAGTGTAATTGAAAAAACAATACAGGAAATAGAATTTGCAAAGTATTGTTAAGCAAGACACCACTTGTTTATAAATCTTGTTAGCAGATGTTAATATAGATATAGAATAACATAGAATGTTTTTTAGCAGCCAGCATTTTGTGCTTTGACAAAAGATCTTTCTGTAATGAACACTGTTTGTGTTTAGCCGCTTGACATTCAGTTCACCATCAGCTAATCAAGCCGCATGTTTGTTTACTCGTCTGCTTTTATTTACCTCTGCTGTCATGTCCTTTGCTTCTGTAGCCATGACCGCTTGTTTGTAGTTAACAGAATTTTCAACAGACTTCGTAACTCATAATTATTGACATACATACATCATTTCAAATGAAGGTAATTAATGACAGGCTGGCATATAGGACTACCTGAGGCAAATGTATTTCATCCATGAAAAAAATAAAATGAATTGTTTAAAATTACAGTATGTTCTCATTCACAATATTAATTGCTGTAGATGGGCTTCTTTGCATAAAGTATGTTCGCATTAGGTCTGAAAGATATTGTAATGTACAATATGTGATCTTTTATCTGCCGTAAGTGGCCTTTTTGTTGCATTAATATGTTTTAAAAAATAAACTAATTGTGTTATTAAAAACAAATTCATTGTGTTGTGAAATCCTATTTCTCGGGTGAGAATATATTTGAAATTGATATTTTTTATCCAGCATTAGATATTATGATTCATTTACTTGGTGGGCACAGAGGCAGAAAATGAGTTGGATTTCCATTGGCACAGTCAGTCACTCTGAGTTAGTGTCTTGAGAATTTGACAAAAGCTTCCGTTGAAGAAGGAATGTGGCGTTCCTTCCACTTGCTGTGTGAAGGGCTTTGTGCAATCTCGCTAGGATGATAAAGTGAAAGCAGCAAGCTTTTAGATTTGATCCAGTGGTGTGTGTGTGCGTGCGTGTGTGTGTGTGTGCACGCGTGCGTGTGTGTGTGCGTGCGTGTGTGGCTGGCTGCGTGTGTGTTTGTTTGTGAGTGAGGTTATGATTGGGGCAGAAGTCAAATTTGTTTTAAGACAGTCCCCTTTACACGCACAATAAATGCTGGTGCTCTTCAGACCAGATGAAACTCAACTGTGAGTGAAGATGCCAATCTCCACTGCCAGCGTACCACAAACAGCCCAGAAATGCAGGAAATCCATGCCTTATAAACACACACTCGCAATCACGTGCTGGGAGAGGGCGACAGAGTGTCAGAGTGACACAAATTATGCAGAATTACACAAATTGTGGTGCATAATCCTCTAACCAACACAATATAGAAACCATGCTGTTTCACAACAAATCCCACAATTTAATCAGCTGTCACAGTGAACAGCATTTCTGTGTCTTGCTTCCTTCAGCTTGTGCTGTACGCCACGGTCGTGTCCCATGGTAAAGACACGTTAAAATAATAAGATGCCTGAATGATGAGCCGGTCACAGAAATGCCACCTTTAATCTGTAAAATCAGCTTGATAGTAGAAAATAGTACATTGATGATTCTGCTCATTATATGTATGCTTTATGCCCCATTTCCCCATGCAATTGCATTTTCCGCAGGCATTGATGGCTATTCCGGCAATCCAGCCACATAAAAGCTTATGGCCATGCGAGAGAATTAAATTACACACTCTGTATTCATTCACACATGGTTGACACCTGTACAACAGTACAATAGCATAAAAAGCAAACCACACTTGTAAGTATATGCATTCTACGCGCACTAGTACCTGCCATGCAGCTGACAGTTAACCAGGCATTATGATGCAGTGTGCATGCAATGTGTGCAGTTATGCCTAGAGTCTTGTAATATAAACTCACAGTGTCACACAATATATGAAATGCCTTAATCTACTGTAGCATTGCTAAAATGTGCATACGTTGGAGCACAATGCTTTTAAGAGGATTCTGCATGCTTCACTGAACTGCCTGTACATGAGCAGCGTGAGTGATTTGACATTCAACAAAATGGTAGCACTGCCGTTTCTTAAAGGAAGCACAAGATGAGGCTGTTTTTTTGTCTGATGTGAGCTGCTACCGCGCTTGAGCTTCGATGACATGATATGTGATGACTGCTGGGAACACTCTAGCAATGCTATTGATAATTTCTATTGATTTATTTTATTGCACTTGCAAGACGTTAAAATAACACCAGAGAATCATTATTTAATGCTGATTAGTGGACAGCATTGCATATATAGTAATCTATATGCATACATTTATTATTGGAGTGATACCTGAGGTAAATTTCCCAAGGGGGGCTGATATGTAAATTGTATATTGATGAAATCAATAAAACATTGTAGTAGGTTATATATTTTTTAGCTGATAATGCAAAAGTAGCTTAAAGAGTATATAAAGTAACATTGTAATATTTTTAAAGTGAGTTAAGCGATGTTATCATGTATTACTTTTAAACACATCGATTAAATTCAGTTCACATTTATTTTTAGCACTTTTAACAATACATATTGTTTCAAAGCAGCTTTACAGAGAATGAAAGTTGTACATTGTCACAATCGTGTTAGAATTGAATATAGAGTTTTACAGACCTTAAGATGGTACAGATTGTGCAGCTAGCTATGGATCCCCAACACTATTTAATATTTTGCACTTTGTAACTGGTAAACCTGAAATTGAGTTGTTATTTGACTCATGTTGCTTTAAAAAATTGTAAAGAAAATTGTATTAAGGTGTTAATTGTCAGATCTTTTCATAGCTGGTGCATTCTACTGATTAGTAACCAGCCTGTTGTGACTCACACTCAAACACAAATGTTTACAAAGAAAGCAATGAGGTCCTGCATAAGTCCTGTATTAGTGTTTTTTGTTGTAATACTTTGTCAGAAATGGATTGACTTTGAGTGAGATTACAAACACATGAGGAAGGATTGTAGTATGTAGCCTTATAAATGTTAATGTTTAAGGGTTTTATGCGGATATAGTGGTGTTTAACAGTGGAGAGTAACATGTTGAACTGAATCTTTTCTTCACACTCGCACACAAATAAAATCAGCTATTGGGCACCTGCTCAGAATACAAACACACCATGAGCTCACGTATCCTGGCAACAAACTGCACAATTCTATAAAGTTCTGCAGGCTGAGTATCCATGCTGCAGTCCATCAGGAATAGTGTGTGTGTGATGACTGATCAATCAACTGTGTGCCCGCCCCATTTTCACTGACATAGAAATTTGAGAAAATAATTTAAGATTGAAGGCACACTATGGAACTTTGGACTATCTATCGCCTTCTGTGGTTGAAACATTATATTTTTTTGGCACAACTTTTTTGTGTGTAAGAATCTGATGGTTTAAGGTATACCCAATATATGGTTGCCTTGCCGTCATATCAGAGCTGTCATTCTTTACAAATATGACATAAACATGCAAATACGAATGATGTAAACGTCCCAAAGTGAGGTAAATTTCCTACCAAATCCAACCTTTATTCATTGTTCACACAAAAATCTGTTACATTTTGATATGATAGGTTTAAATATATGTATAATATGTTTAACTGTATTTAAAATATAGAACAATAAAACTATTTTAATATATGCATTCATTTATGAATATATATTTATTATGTTTTTCAGCAACCTACACAACTGCAATCAGAAAGTCAAATGATCAAAATTGGATAAAAAGGTCTGATATAGAAGAATCATAAAACTACATTAGTTAATGCGAGTCAAAGATGTGTGAGTTCTACTTGATGAGTTATACAATTCAGATAGTTTAATTCAAATCTACTGGGCTTCTGAAAAAGGGCTTTTATAAAGAATGGCACACTTAAAATATTTGTGAAAGCTTTGTACCAGTTGTATTAGTTTGAGAGAATGAGCATCAATATTAAATGTGCCATTAGCAGCATATTGAGTCTCTGTCTTCTAAAGCGGACTGTATTCTAGACAAGAAGAGATTAACAATAAATTAAAAAAAGTACCTTGCCATTTTCAGAGGCTAGAAAGATAAACACAATCTGTCATATAGATGGTAAACAACACATAAGCTTGTTATAAGAATAAAGCTTAGCTGTGTGATTTGTGCTAGATGTTTGTTAATTGCAAATCACGCATTTGGCTCATCCCTATTTCTCATCATTGTAACCGCTCCTGATATTTTATTCTAAAACATTCTATTCTTTATAAGATGACAACATGCTATGGTTTATTTTGCTAATTTGTTTGTTTAATATTTGTAGATCACCCAGAAATTAAAATTCTGTCATCAGCTACTCACCCTCATGTTGCCCAATCCACATAAATCCACATTTATATTTCTGTAATGTTTTAAAATCGTTCCACTAACTACTTAAAAATAAAGTTTGTATATGTATGTATATGTATATAATGTATAACATTAAAATGTTATACTAACATTAATGCAAGAACTTTTTGTTAACTTTGAGAGAACTTTTAGAGAACATTAGCCAATGTTCTGGGAATGTTCTCTGTTAGCGGGGTAACTATTATTTCCACATATTTTACAGAAATAAACCAATAATACTTGCATTTGCACAAATGATTGTGTTCAGAAGTTTACATACATTTCTTGGTTCTTATTATGGTGTTTGAACTTATTTTACTTGACAATCACACATTGGCCATATGGTCCAGTCTGAGATCCAGTTTTTCACACTAAAGGCAACTGAGGGATTCATACACAACAATTACAAAAGGTGCAAACATTAACTAATGCTGAAGAAGCCAACACACCGTATTAATAGCCAAGTGGATGTAAACATTTTTAACAGAATGACCAGTTTTAATTGTTTATTTTATCTTGTGAGAAATATGTAAAAAATATAACATACAGCTTTTAACAGGTAGTGTAGTACTAAATACAGAAAGAGCTCAAATCTCGTAAAGATTCAGCTAGGAGTGCGCAAACATAAGCACTCAGCTGTATGATATTCTCCAGTTTGTCTAGGTAATGCTGTGAAATTCCTTTTTGGTCTTATAGGCTATATAGATTGTATTATAGACATATCTGATATTTTTGGACTATATATATCTATATGGAGTTCCACCCTAACTTAAAAAATAAAGAGGAAATGAGAAGCATGAACAATTGTCTAGCTTCTCTGTGTTGTCCTAGTGAGATGTTATTTTCGTTGATCCTCATTACCTACCTCTGTGTCTTTTCTGTACGCATCACACATCTTATAGTGTGTGAGGCCGGTTGAGACCATGTGTGAAATATCAAGCACAGATTACCTGTTTTATTATTATTATTATTTATAAACAGCTAAATCCAGCAGGCATGTCATGCAGTCCTTTCTGAGCTGGCTCCTTCATTGGCCGTGGCCTTAATGAGCTGGAAAACCTTTTCAGCTAGTCCATTACCAGTCTTGCAGGGAATAACTCTAATAAGGGGAGACCCTTCGAAATAGGATGTGAACCAAAACCCTCCAGAGCGAAGAGATCTAATAACAGGCACGGTTAATGTATACCCAGGCGAGTCCATCCATTTTCCTGCGGAGTGCAATAGGCCTTGGCTGTTTAACTACATGTCCAGTGAATGGATTGATGGAGAGAGACAAAAGGGAAGGAATGGATGAGACAGACCAATGGAGGGAATGAGTGAGTGAGGGGGACTTAGAGAGGGAGGAGGAGAGAGAAGAGAGTAATAGAGTTTATATGAAGATTGAGAATGAAGGGGGAATTGAAATGAAGAGATAAGGATGGATGAGCAGTAAGATGGAAAGAATAGTGCAGATTAATAAAGTACCTTACTAATTGCAATTATTCTAAACCTTTGTTACATTAGGTGTTAGATCATCACTGACACTTGTGAGTGATCTCGTTAGTATTTATGAGGGAAATCATAAATAGGGATTATCGTTAAAAAATTAGCACAGAAACTGCATTTAAAATCATACTATACGCTGCACATGCCAGCACACTTCCGTTCTTCCATTTAGTTTTTAAAGTGTAGCATCATCTTAGATGGCCCACTAATATTATTTTACTCCACAAAAGAATTTATAATTTTCCAAATATGGGAAAATAACATTTTCAACACGACCAGCTTTATGTTTAGCTCCTCCCCTTTCACTATGTAGAGAAAGTTTCAACAGCTTTTACCAACAAATAACTGCTGTGGTGTTGTTTCCCAGTGGACGTGGGCTAAGAACCCCTGATCCATCAGGATTACCAGGGACCACTGATCTATATAATAACTTTGTGTTGTAAGAATGTACAGGAAGACCTCAGATGGCACTTGGTGCCATCAGTATTATGACGTCAATCCAGTTAGTATATAGATCACTGCCAGCTGGAAATATCAGCCTAATGTGATAATGCTGACGCAGTCATATAATGAAAAACTGTTGTTGCGCACTGGTAACCAGAAGTTATTTTAAAAAGATAAACAGTTCCTGTAATCATTATGGTAAGTGGTTTCTGATTAAAAAAAATTTCAGAAAGTTCAGAAAGTTATTCTTTGATAAATAGTGGTCGAAATGTCAAACTATCCAATTTACACCTGACATGCTGGAAAACTGACAAGGTGCAGAAGAATGTAGGAGAGGAGAAGCAGTATAAGACTGAGATTCAGGGAGGAGTGAAGATAGATGAGGAGATGAATGGCTGCATTCTCTGGAGCATCTGTTCCTGGAGCCTCATCTGTTGACATCTGTCCTCAACAACCATCAGCCAGCTGCCCCTGTTCACCAACCACCTCATACTCCTTTCTTATGACTTTCTGTCTTTTACTGTTCCTCTTACTGTGTCGCCAGCTTTCATTCTTGCTGTACTCTCTGTTGCCTGTTCTCTCCTCCCTTCATGTCTTTTTTATCTGTGTATCTGTCTCTCTAAAACTTTGAGCTACCTCAGTGTCTACTGCATACATGTAGCATGTTGCTAATCTTGTCTTATTTAGTACATTTCCGTCCTAAGTAAAAAATACTTTAATTTTAGACAACATTTCTCTTGCTTTATCCACCATTTTAGATATATTATTTTCCAGAGCTTGGTGCAATGCATTGTGGGATTGCCCTCTCTACAATAGATACATGGGGTGCTTTCCTAGAATTCTGATCGAAGGAAGGTGTCTTAGGAGGCAGCGTAATTGAAAGAGCCTTTGTGTCAGGAGTGCCCCATGATACTTTTAAATGCTGCCTCTGTAGGCAGCTGACTAGGTTTTCACTAGGTCCTTTCAGTGAATTTGTGTTGCGTTTGGAATTACTGGGTGTGAGGAGTTGCTATTACCACAATGGCACACACTGATGAGTTCTGTCGGTAATTTCCTGTCTCCTGCCTCCTAAATTGCCTGTTTGGCAGCTGCGTGTGTGTTCCATGTGCATGTGTCTGTGTGACTGTGTGTGTAGGTGCATGGGAGAAATTACCCTCTCTTCTCTAATGAGGGACTCGAAATGATGAAACGTTGAACTTGGACACAGAAGAACAATAATTACAGAGACTGATCAACAGGTGCAGGTAAATAGCTGAAAGAGTACTGAGGGTCGTTACAGGTATGTTTGGCGCAGATTGCAGTCATGCTGGGTGCGTGGCTACAAATGTAATTTTGTGTTTGTACACACCTATAAATCCTTAAAGGTGTATTTTTTTCTCATTTATAAGGTTTGGCCCCTAAAGAAATGAATAGCATTTCATAAGATACGTTTAAAATAATGTACATTTACCAATGTACATTTAACATCACACATATAATTTCATGTGTGACATATGACACGGTGTTCCCTTTGTATCGCAGAACAAAATCAGAAAAGCCCTTTAAGCAACGTCAAATACGAACCCTATTTTATTCATAAATCAGAAATTGCTAATCCAAAACCCCAGAGGGTTCCAGAGGAATCCAATGGCTTAAAAATGCTAATTTTCTTTTAGGTTTAGAACTACA
>JAZGTI010015967.1:0-13060 GCA_036877585.1 Botia kubotai
CCACTTTACCCCCCTCATTTACAGAACATTACTTATGATTTACAAATTAGGGGTTAGTGTTTACAGGCTGTAGTGAAAGTGACCTCCTGTAGATCGACTGAAAGAGAGACTTTGGACTGACAATAGGAAGCAGATGTTGGGCAAAGGGCTGCCATTAGCTAGTTTTCCTTTACAAGAAAAGGTGAGCTATTACACAAGAAAATAAACTCACAAATAAACAGCAAAGACGGGGTCCTGCTGTTCAGGCAGAGCAAACAACATAAGTGAAAGACATTATTAAAGCTGCAATCTGTAACTTTTGCCTCTCTACCGCCATCTCTGTCCGAATCATGGAATTGCAGTGTACTTGCGGAGTTATTTTCTTAATGTGGATACGTTTAAATTCTAAACTGCTATATAAACAAACTACAAACGCTGTACCATTTACAAGGCCCTTAAAACTGAAGTGTTGATATCTTGGTTACAAGGTCAGTCTTATGTTTATTCAAAGCTACTCTGAGCGAGCCCCATTGTTAGTGATCATATTGATTATTGACTATATATCACCACTGATCTGCCAATAGGTGACAGACAAACCTCCCCCTGTTTCATAACTGTCCCACACACATTGACAAACTGACCAGAAAACTGCTGAGTTTACATCAGTTAACCAATTTGCATGTGGCATCTGACACATTATGAGTGGATATTAACACACCACATGGTAAAAACCATTGGCACTGCAAGCCCTATGTTCCTATATCTTCCTATATGTTACAGCATTGTGTTAGCAGTGCAAGGGTTGTTGGTTCTATTCCCAAACGCATAAATGTAACGCAACAAAGGCCTATAAAATTGTGCTTTCATTAACAACATTCAACGCAGATACAACAGTGAAATACTGCATAAAATAACCATTAAAGCTGCTTTAAAGATATAGGTGTGTGCTTGTGTCTGTTAACCCTTCACAACAAACAAATCAACTTTAATTCTCACACTGGATCAATGTAGCTGCTACAGGCCTCGGGGTCGCCTTATATTACCCCTCAAACTTCATATTCACTCATTGATTTGCTTTTCAGAACAGTACATCACTGAAGTCCAATGGGAGGACAGACGGAGACAGGGGACAGGGTCAAGCACACGTTAGTTATATTGATGTCCCAGCTGAAAGAAATGACTAAATATCCAGATCAATACCTAGTTTGTAACCGCCGAGTGACGAGGTGAGGAAAAATAAATATACATCTTTATATACGACCCCAGAAGCCAATTCCTGTTTTTTTTTGTGAATGACAGCATGAGGATCTTAAAGAACGATTGCAAACAGCATCCAGCTTTTAAAAGTCTTGCTTTAGTTTTACACAAATTGTTGCACCAAGTAAAGAAATGACAGAAAACAGAACTATATCACTACTATATATCTATCTAGTCAATGGGAAAAGAAGTAATATTCTAATAAATATAATAGAATAGTGATGTGGTTTCCAAATAACATCGTTGAAAAAGGGTCTGTTCAACAAAAATGGATCAAGAATGGAGTTCACTTTTATGGCCTGTGATAGTGTAAACAGGTTCCACTCTACTTTAAGTTGTTTAGTTTTAACTCCATTCAAAAGAGTGTGACACTGATTAAGAAAAGGCCAAATGTGAAAACACCCTAAATTCATGTCCTCTTTTTGAAAGATGCCCTGAAATCAGAATCAGCTTATTTTTAATTAAAAACTTTTAAAACCTGGTGTTTTTACTTTCCATTTAGGAGATGTTACCACCAAACGTGTATGGCTCAGCCTAGACTTATTTACAGCTGTGGACCATTAGAGAAGACAACAGCACACCCTTGACTCAGCTAAAACACACTCTAACAGAACCATAAAAAGGCAGAGCAGCAGATAATGCCTTACCTCTTAATTAAACAAACACCTCTGACTGTATTCAATCATTCAGTCCTCTCTCTCTCTGTCGTAAAACAAAGGGGACTTTGACAGTCCCAGTCCTATGATGAGGACCACCACACCCCCATCCAATCCCTGGCCCTTAAATTACAGGCTCTGTGGGGGCTGTTAAAGGGCCTGTGGCTGTGGGTGTCAGGTTGTGGCGTGGTGGCTTGACTGACACAGCATTGCAGCAGTAAGTATTGCATGTGTGGATTAGCGGTATGATGGCCTGATCAATACCAGCAAGTCCAGCCATCAGAAATGCAGCTTGGAACGACCGCCCATGGCAGTAAAGCACGGTGTCCGCCTGCTACTTCATTTGCTGCCTCCATTAGTGTAATGGCATCATTATTAACTGTGGCAGTATTTTTTTGTAACACTTCCACACTTCCTTCACACCTTCCCTCTTTTATTTTCCCCCTATTTTCCATCTTTTCAGATGTCCAAAGCCAGAAATTATGAGCCACACAGCATTACCTCATTTTGTTTTATTTTTTTTCTTCAATTTTTACATCACTCTGTACATAAATCTGTCTCCAGTGCAGCTTGAACACAAGTCTAATTATGTATTCCTGAGTGTGCTTTATGTGGCTGTCCGACACTGTTTCTCTATTATAGACTCATTAATAGGAGTGACAAACAGGGGAAAAAGCTGCTGATTATGCTGAAACCAACACCACCTCCCGCTAAAACATCAGCTCCGACATGACAGCAGCTCGGCATTAGAACCTATAAATCGTTACCCTAACACTAATTTACTGAGGAACATTTTGTGGGAGAAATTGATTAATCAAGACTGGCTGTGTGGCCTCATAATCAGGCCCGAACTGAAGCTGCTAATTTAACAGAATTGCCAAGGGGAACACAAACTATTTTAATGAGTGTTCAGGAGTGAAATAGCCTAAACAGCTTGCTCCATCAAACACACAAGCTGAGAAAACCAATGAGCCGAAAACTCTCTGCATGATAGTTCAGGAGAAGTGAAAGCCTCCGAACATTTGGCAACCCTGAAACTCTGAAATAATGTGCTTTTTCTTTTTTATTGATTGTGTTTGATACTTCCATTGATAATTCCTAACGTGTCTAAATGCGCTCACCAGTACAGGTGTCAAAGGCAGAGGCTGAGGCCAACATACTCGGAATTAAACATGCTCAACAGATGGAGGAACAATAAGGAAGTACTTTACTAATTCACAAGTGTGATGAAAGAAAAACAACATGTAGGGCCAATTTTCCACATTCCAATAACATGGTCAAAGTGCCATTGATACTTTACTGGGATATTTGTGGTTATCCTGACAATGTTAAAACCAGAACTTTGATTGTCCAATGTCCCTTGATCAAATTAGATTACAAACAGCATTTCTGAGGTAAAGGCCATGTAAGGCCACATCTAAAGGAATTAAGCCATTTTTAATAAGCTATTAGTCAACAGTCCCCCTCTTTAAAGCAGACTACAGCGTGACAATGTAAGTGGTCTTTTTATCATGCACATGTGCTACATATGGTTAGAAAATGCCTGGCAAAGCTAAACAGAGGATAAAAAAACAGTCGTTTTGAGATGGATAGTTCACAGGCTCTCTGAAGACATCGTCCATGTCCCAGTTATTGAATATAAACATACATACACACATTTATGCCTAAAAGAACAGCATACTCCTTCCAGAATACTTAAAATGAACGACTGTATTTGTATTTACTAACATTAACAAAGATCAACAAACGCTGTAAATATGTGTCATTGTCAGTTCATGTTAGATAATGCATAACTAATGTTAACTGATAAAACTTTATTGTAAAGTGTTACCAAATTATTACTATACGTACATAACTCCATAATCTCTGACAAACTCAGGTAAACACACAGCTGCATCTCAACAGTTATTATCTGTTATTCATGTTACACTGTTTCTGCGTGAAATAAACATTGAGTTTTCAAAATCCTCGTGGATGAATCTCTCCTCTATTCATTAAACTGGCTTTACTCTACAGGAAAAGTAGAGTTACATTAAATAAACAGACTGACACATCGTTCAATAGAGAAACCTGGACACGCTTCTTCTTTCTACTTCATTCATTAGCATCATGATTCAACTGACTCGGATGTTGCCACACGGCACATTTAAAGCAAACTCTGCGTGTGACAGTCACAAGAAATCACTCCCCTCGGGCTGTGCTCGCCCTCGCACCCGCGTCCCAGATAACGGTATGCACATGAAGAGAGAAATTAAACGATAGAAGGATGACAACATCACACGGGCGATCAGCAGCATCAGACGCCCACTTCAAATGAACACACACCGCCAACCAGCGCGTGCAAAACCGCGCCGGACACACTGAACGGTGTCTTAGAAACTCCACAACTATATGTGGTGCTTGGCAAACTGAGAGAAAACTACAAGCGATACCTTTCTCCTCTTTTCCCTCTCACTGTCATCCGATCTTTTCATGTTCCTGGAGTACTGTTTACGCTGCCTCGATTTCATTGTGTGCAGTGCTGGAAGATGTAGTCTTTAAGTTAGGCGTGTAGCATGATAATTGTCGGTTTGGTGTTCAAATGTAAACTCACTGATGTTTTATAAATTTTTTGTGTATAAGCGTGTTATTAAGCATATGTTCGCAGGTTTATTCGTAGTGTTGATTTTAAAGTCGTTATCAGGAATCCATGTAGGACTACATTTCCCAGACTCCCCGCGTCAGGAAAATCACGCTTGTAATTTGACTCAAACCGGAAATGGACATAGACGAAACGCTCTGAAGTGCAGCCTTTTCTGAGAGGTAATAGATTCTATGATTTGTGCAATGGCAACCTTGATGTTAAATTATTATTTTAAACAATATTTAAGCACATGTGCACAAAGTATGATTGTAATCTGTAATTACATAATAAAAGGTGTAAAGCTATTTTTATATTAACATCAGCCTCTGTCAGTGTAAATTAATAATAATAATAATTGCTCTGCGGTTACAGTAGGTGTAATAATATGCTGCAGCTTTGCCACTGTTAGTTCTCTTCTATGATTTTCTTTTGCCTTCAGTGAATAGAAATCAGTGCTGTACAACTGAAGATAGCAGTGTAGGATATTATCTAAAACGCCTCTTTGAGCTGTAATAGAATATGTAGCAGCATTTGTGTATGACATACACATAACACCCTCTGAGCATCTGAGGTCAGCAGATATCTCGCAGTGCATTTGAAGCAGTGTTGACAAGCACTCTGCTGAGAATGAAAGGACTCGGTCTGTGAGAGAAATACAGGCACCAGCCCACAGAGGACCTGTTATGTATTAGCATTACAGACTTTGATCAGTGTCTTCATTAGACTTCTTTAATCTCTCTTTTTTTATAATAGGGCCGACTCAGGCGAGCCTGGTACACAGATTGAACGTGTTCTTTTCACCTGTCTTGTAAAAAGCTCAAAGCTCTCTTTCAGTGGCTTCTGTCATCTTGTTGCAATAAACAGGAAGGCTTTTTTGATTCCTACATTTCCGCCCTTTTCTTTTAGCTTTGGAGGGAAATATGTGTTTGAAAAATACCTTGAGCGTATATAATATATATATATATATAATTGAGTATATAAAAGCATAAACACGTGTCATGGGGGATGCTATTGTAAGTTAGGTGAAAAGAAACTTTTATTCTGTCTTACGTTTTTTAAGGAAATTAAGTTCATGTCTGTTTGTGCTTCTTGTCTGACTCATATCCATCCAATCAATCAATTAATGTTTCTTGCGTGTGTGTGTGTGTGTGTGTGTGTTAAACTGTTCCTCATATATTACAACTGTCAATCATTGCTCATTTAAAAGCTTGAGACTTCAGCGAGTCATTGGCTGTGGATCGGGTCCCATTTTCACGCTAACGTCCATCAGCCCGTTTTGCATCCAGTCATTCGTCTCATTGCATTTCAAGAATACTTAAAATACGTGCTCTGCAACTCAAACACATGTTTAGGTCAGTGTGCTTTCAGATGTGGCATGAGCTTGGACTGAAGAAGAAAGAGGAAAAGAAGAAAAAGAAAAACTCCTGCAGCTCATCAAATCCTCCTTGTCTTTTGTCTGGCCAGTTCTCTGTTCTCACTTTTCACCGTGGGGGATGTTATCTGTTATTGTGCAGCATCAGCAGCGTGTGACCCTCCGACAGGCCTGCGTTTTACCCCTGCAAACATAATAGGCATGTAAAAAAAGAAAGACCGTGCTGGGCTAAAATCAAAGGTGAATGCAAGCTTTGTGGCAGGAAAACAATAAGGAACATTAAAGACCAATTCAGTAACCATTGTGCTGAGCCCAGATATTAGAACCAGAATCCAGTACAGACAGAGTCTGATGCATGTTTTAAAAACAGCTGGTAAGTAAATGCAGTCTCCTTTGAATAATGATGGGTTTTCCTTTGAGCGCATATACTGGGCCACCTATACTTTAATACAGCATTATCAAGTTGTGATGTGGTTTCTTCTAAGGACGTGGTAAAGTCTGGTAAAAATTCTGTGAACATAGTAATGGGGTTCCCAAAATCACAAAAACACACTGAAACTGTTGTTCTGTATTGCTGAAGACCAATTTGGTCCTCCCCACATCCTGTCCGTGACCATTTTCTCCATGTCCTCCACAGCATGCCTGGGAGAGAGGGGAGGTCTTTTGATTTTATTTGTGTTGAATAGGCTTATGGAACAGGCGTGTGTCTCTCCTATACCCTAACCTTCAATGATAAGCTCTGGGAAACTGTTGTTTGTCAGCGCTATAATAGAGATTGCTGCCCAGTGGTTTCAATTAACTTCAAAGCGCTCTTCCCAGGCAGTAATAGTTATATCAAAACCTGAACTGTATTATTTAGGTTCCACGCTGGAGCTCTCAGAATGATTATACACACTTTTCAAAAGCGATTTTCTTTTCTTGCTGATTTTATGCATTCCTACGCTTAAATACGATTCTGTTATATTTTTATATTTTTGTTTTGTACTCCCTTTGTGTGACTCAACATTACAGCCTCCAATTTAAGAATGATCCATTATTCAGTTAAAACAAATAGGTTAATAAATAGTAGCATCTGCTTGTTTTGAGGGCCATATAAAGCTTTACAGATAGTAGTCTCTGATTTACCTCGTAGTAGTTCGTGAAATAAGGGTTAACAGTCCTGTCTTTGAATGTTACTGTTATTCGCGTTCGGCTCTGGTACAACCTTTGGGTGATGTACACGGAACCGGGCCACCAAGGCCTATAAAAATGATTCACAAAATACATGCACTTAAGACATGTTGATTAAGCCCCTGTAAATGATCACACACGCACTGCGGGAAAACGGCCTGGTGGTTTCTTAAGAGCGTGCAGCCTGCTGTTAGATGTGGCGTACCTCCTTGGCTAGGATTGCTTCCAGACGCCATCGGAGGGGGCAGTTTGCTAGAGCTGTGATTTGAATACCATGATGGGTGAACAGTTTTATAGGAAATCCATTTAAAAGTGAGGTTTGACATACAAAAGAACCCTGTTTTAAAACTCAGTCATGAGTCAAGCTGAAAGACATTATAAAACACACATCTTTTTGTGTGTCTGTGCCTGTTATGCTAGTCCTAATGGCGAAGGTTAGGCCACTTGAAAAGTCTCTGTAGAAAGACCCAGAAATTACCGGCCTTCCCTGCAAAACAATGTTAAAAAGTTTTAAATGGAAAATAATAGCACACCGCTATTGATCAGCAAACGCTGTCAGTTTGGCCTCTTTGTCTTGGCAGTTTCTAGTAAATACTTGAACTGTCATGCAGCTTAATCTCACTTAAACAGATCAGAGTGTTTTAGATTGTAAGCTAAAAAGCAAAATAATGGAATAGTTAAGAGTTAAATGCATATTAAAGCTCTTTGAAGCCAAATGTTTTGGATTATTTGTTGGAGGGCTTCTCAGGAATCTTCTCCTAATGCATTATAAGCAAGCCATACAAACTGCTAAAGTTCATTTGTTATTGTGATGATTAAATAGTACAAGCTGGTGACAGAGTTCTGGATTGTGTTCCTTATTTAAGAGTAAATGTTTTCATTTAATTGATTATAAATGAGGATAAAGGATGAAAGATGTGATAGAACTCTAACTAAACAATTGGACACTTTTAATGATAAAATAATAAACAGCAATCTGTCAGTGATCAGATAAGTTTACTGAGAGCTTGTTGTTGGAATTGCACAGAAAAATATGCCTTTACGCATTCTGACAGATGTGCAACTTTCACACAGGGCTTTACGCAGCACATATTATCCTGATCTTTAACTGTTTAGGTCAATAATGGTTTATATTACAAATTACAAATAGATCACAGATTACAAATGGAAAGTACTACAATCATGGCTAGAAGATTGAAACACTTATTATGACTTTTCAAATGTTTTCATTTTAAATTGAACATGACTTCCTAAGTGGAACTTAACTGTTCTTGATTTAAAAGCTGTTTGTGTAGGTTTGAATAGGATAAATATTGTTCCTGGCAGCTTAAAAATAATTGTGTGAATGTTAAAACAATACTAATATTGTATTAATATTATAAATGAAATTATACTTACTTTGAGGTCTGTTCACCACCAGATAACAGTGGTTTTGTTTGTTTTTTGCTTGTTTTTCTAAGTGTTGCAGTTTCACCCAAGCACTGTTACACGCTAACAGGGTTAATGTTTTTTAGCTAATTAATTTTAAGATTATACAAATATTTTAAAACTAGTCTTTGTTAACATAAAGTTGCACATTGCAGTTGGCACATATTTTTACCAAAAGCATATGCCAGGCAGAGTTCTGGTTCCACGTGTATCAGCAGATCATTTATTTACCAGTGAATGACTCTTTTAGTTGTTTCCATGAGGACTGTAAAATGGCATTCTTGTGTGTGTGGATAATGCCATACTGTGATCGATGGGTTTGAGGTTTTTAAGCAGCTGTTGTGTGTGTGTGTTAAACATGACTTCTTATTAGTGAGAGTTGATGAGGTCATTGAGAGGATGTGCGTGTCTTTATGTGGTTGGCGATCATCAGTGGCGTTACACTCTGTTTCCATCATTACCGGCAGCATTGTTTTCCAATTTCTACATTATCACAGAAACTACCTCATCTAACTTTCAAAATAACATATTTAACATGTGTGTTACTTAATGGAAACGTTACGGAAATGTTCTTACAACCTAATATTGTTAGCTGGTTCCCTCCAGCCTTATTGTTTCATCCTAAGTCTTCACAGCTTCTTCAAACTCACATGGTCCATTTAAGACCATGTTGGTAGAGCATTGCGCTAGCAACGCAAAGGTTGTGGGTTTGATTCCAGGGAGCACATGCACTGACAGAATGTATAACTTGAATGAACTGTAAGTCGCTTTGGATAAAAGCGTCTGCCAAATGCATAAATGTAAATGTAAGACAAAAAAGTGACAGCATTGCAGCTATAGACAGAGAAAGACAAGCACTCTGTGATGTTGTGTTTTATTAAACACCACTGTAATTCATGACTTTTGCGATGATATCACCACGTCAAACAAACACTTTGACCCCTCTTAGAGTAAACAAGCCCTTCAGACAAAAATAGACAGAGACCTACCGCACACCTAGAGCTGACACTCTCCGACACCCTTGGTCTCCCCCTCCCTGTCTCTCGCGCTGTCATGGAGACCAAAGCTGTCTGCATAAAACCTTTCAAAGCCATCAAGTGGTTTTGCATATTATGTTGTTTTGCGGCGCAGTGCTGGGCCAGAATAATGAAAGAATGTGTGACTTAGAAGATGAGTGCTGCCTTCCTAAAACCACTGCAGCTTTTAAAGGCATGTTGATTGCATGTCTGCCGGCCAGGTCCTCATGTCAACAGTGTGTCAGAGACAGCTTTTGGATGGCAGCTCTAGGTTTGTGCTTATTTGTCTTTTTTAAAAAGGACAACTATCCGAGCAGTGCCAAGGCTCCCTTAGGCTCTTTGGTATGCTGAAGCAGGAAGAGCTGGACTGCGGAGGAACGCTTCGCTCAGCTGGTGTCCAGATGTGCTGGTGTTAGGCGTCCTCTGACTGAACCAGAATCAGAATAGTGACTTCTTTTATTCCTGCCCCAATAAAGAAACAAAATGTATTTGTATGTATTAAAGGGAAAAACTTTTTATAATATTTACTGACATATCGATTTATTTTGTTTTTGAAAAGTGTTTCCAGACATTCTCATTAGTCGCCTCTCTTAGCCAGTGAGTAAAGTGTGTTTGTTTATCCTGACTGGAAAAGTGACAGAGATGATGGTGTCAAAAAAAACCAGAATAACCTCAACAGACGGGTGACAAGTTCTGATCAGACAGGAAAGGGAAAAAAATGCTGCCACCTGTCACAGCCAAGACCATATATATAAAAGGATGTTTACCCAACATCATGCACATGTGCAGATCACACTTCTCTTGACTTTTGCTTCATTCTTTCGCTTTTTGCCCTTTTAGACCTATAAATCTGGAGACACGCAGCCCAAGACTGTTGTGACCTACCCTGTGCACATATACTGAGCCAAAAGCCACAGGAATGTTCTATCTGAGTGTTTCTCAGCAAAAATCTCGCAGTCTGAGTTGCGTAAAGAATGTTATGTCAGCGAATGTAGCAATTAGAGATATCTTAACATGTGGTTAGCCATAGCTGATAAGCAGGTGGAAGGATGCATATAATCATGCGTTTGAGCAGTAAACAGCACTTGGCCTTAGCAACCTGGGATACACTCCCTTAGCACTGCTTTTGCACTCTATTTGTCTCCCCCTAAATTTACATAGTAAACTGTTCACATTTTTTGGCTGTGTCATATTTTCAGAGCGGTGAAACTATAAACCTAGCGTGACCCTTTTTTATATGCCTCTGACCTCAGCTCTCTGCCTCGTAAATCAGCTATAATTAAATATGCAAAGAAATTCCATTATTGCAAAGCTACACCGCAGCAAACATAAGAAACCATTTTGAGGCTTTTCCCAGCATGCCTTGCTGCTGGTAATTAGTCGGCGATGGCAGATTAAATGTGATTTTGAGAGACAACAACATGCGGATGGCAGGCTGTGATTTTCTCGATCCCAGATTCCTCTAGAGAGAGATAGCAGTCTGTCAGAGGGGAAACGCTTGATTTAAAGCATTATTTCAGTAAATTACAGTCAGCTTCAGGGGCAGGCCAGAATGTTTTAATTGCTTACATGAAATTATAAAGTGAAATGGCTGCGCAAATGTGCTTAAAGAGAGACAGATGGTAATGTGTATTTTTGGGTTCGATGAGCATATTTGCCAATCCTCAATCTCTCTCTCTCACACACATACACACACATACACACACACTTTCTCTAAGTCTTCATGGTCCTTTTTTAACTCATCTCTTTATGTCTAATGGCCAATTTACTGCATGAGTGCATAGTCTGTCTCTCCTGCTCATGCTGTATGAGACATTATCATGCTTTGATTAAACTGTAGTCTGTACCAGAAAAGACACATTCTCTATTAATAGCTGGAAAGGTGACTGAGGTTTTCTTGGGATAACATCTTGTCAGATTCCATTGTACACAGTCATGAATAAAACCTTGTTTTACAGACCATATACTTTGGCTCTTAATTCTATAAATTATACCTGGGAAGGCTTTTAAATTGCCTTAAACCAGTCGCACACTGTGTGTTTGATACTGTGACATCCCCAGAATCATTTACAGATGTAAAGTTTAGTCACCGGCCATTTCTGATATTTTTTGCGGTCATGAGGATGAGTCAAGTGTCACCAGAAGTTATGTTGCCTCCTGTCTGCTGGTTTGGCAGTGTCAGGCCGTCTGATTTCTGCTGAGTCTGTGGGAAGAATCTCTGCGTAGCAACTGTTTGTCTGAGTGTTTTCTTGTAAGTTCTGGTTGTGAAGCATAACAACAAAATAAAGGCCACCAAAAATGACAGCAGCCAAATCCAAATCTGGTCCAGTTAGGAAGAACATGAAAACAGAAAAGACAGTTACAAATACACACATAAAGAAAGAGATACATTATTCTGAAGGTGTGAGTGGAATATTTTAAAAATGTTACAGAATTAAAAAAAAATGTTCTAATAACCATGCAATAACGTTAATACAACGTCTAAAAAGCTGGACGTTTTGAACAACATTTTTAACATTTTTGTTACATGATGGAAACATTATAGAAACGTTCTTATAGCCTAAAATTGTTGGCTGGGTCTACGGTCACGGCCCCGCGATCTGCCGCGCAGATGTGTGCGTGTGTGCCCGAAAACATGTTTCATGACAGTGGGCCTGAGGGATAGACAGCTGCTTCTGTGGTAAACTGCTCTCTTTATTTTCAGCGTATGTGAGAACAGAGAGAAAGCGCGTGACGTGCGAGTCTGAGCGGAGACGTGTCATCTGGCGGTCTATGCTGCCTCCTACTGAGTGTGTCAGCATGATACATAGAGGCAACACGAAATGGAACATATACCAAACCTGTAAATGCTCCATTACTTTGTTAAAGAAAATTATTTGTTGTCATTTCAACTTTTTTCAATATTACCGTTCATAATCAATGTACAATAATTTCATAGTTAATCTTCATTCTGTAATGTCCCACACATTCCAGAAGCCCAAAGCAGGTAACTATGTAATTTTCCCTTATTCCAGTTTTTAATTTCTTTATATTCTGTATTGGCATGTTTTAAAAAGTTATAAAGTTATAAAGTAAGTATATTGTATATACAGAATCCCCATCCTAAAATGGCTTAAATTAATTTAATTTAATTCAGAGCATCAAATAACAACATACTGTAGGTTAGAAGGTCACTCCACAGTGACATTGACTAAGTGCTTGAATTCGTGAGGGAGGGGCTGAGGGTTTCCTTAACCTTTTCCACTGCTTTGGTCTCTGTTCTGTTCCCCACACCACACCAGCTGACCTCTCAGAGACATATCAAATTTAACCATTTAATTGGCTGCAATTAAACCAAACACAAAGACAACTTTGTTTGGGAAACAGTACAGCCAAATGAGCACTGAGGCATGTCAGAGTGTGTGTGTGTGTGTGTGTGTGACTGGGGAGTTTTTCCTCTCAGGAGAGAGGAAAAGAAAGAGGGAAGAAGGGGAAAAAAGAGACAATGGTTCCAATGTGAATAGCGCTCTGTGTTGAGGACTTTAGCTTTTAATCTGGTCCTCTTACTCAGGTGTGTATG
>JAZGTI010015968.1:0-13060 GCA_036877585.1 Botia kubotai
CGTTTCACACTGCACATTCCTAAACCCCGGGTTTACGTTCTAATTTGCATATTTGCGGTGTTACTGTACCTGATTGGACGTACGGCAAGGTGCAGGCAAACCTGCCACTTCCAGTTATGCTACCAGTTTAAAAAAAATGTCGCTGCATAGGTCTTTAGCCGTTTTTAGCCTCATGAGACGCACAAAGGCAAAAAAACAAAGACAAAATAACAAGAGAAAGAAACAAAGGAGCAAAGTATATGAACATTTATTTGAATTTATTTTAAGTTTCGAGATAAATATATCCATAAATGTATTCTCTGTAATGTTTTGTTCACAAACTATTCATTACCTATTATATGTTGCCCAGTTACTTAAATGTAATATACAGTATAGAACAGTACCGTATAGAGTTTTATGACTTGTTGTGGTATATACAGTAGGGAGGACTCAGTCTGAGATCTATGTGAATGTGTATGGCATCAGTGTTTGTATGCTCCAGAAGAAGAAAGTGCTGGTGAGAGAATCATGAGACTTGTACAATTTTGAAAGACAAAAATAATAAAACTCTGTCTTTCTGTTTCAAGTGGTGACTCTGCCCGTTATATAATAATCTACATAAAAACATAAAAACCAGATGGAACAATTACTTACATCCTTAATGAGCTCAGATACAGCTGGAGAGTAAATGATGAAGAGGGCCCAGTTATTTGAACGACACTTCTTTTGGTGCACCTGTATGAGTGAGAGTCACAACAACTGTTATCAGGGCTACGAAATGCATTATACATTACTAGTAAAGTTTGATTACACCTACTTGTTTGTTATTATTACTATTCTCTACAATTATAAATAATAGTTGGGTTATCAAAATAAACTAATTTTTGAAAACACCTCTGCACTCTAGACATTCTCCCAATTCATTAGGTGCATTCTAGGATTTTAAACAATACTAAAGAGTTCTCATGTATGATAGCAGTGTCAGTCCACTGGAATAAAATACTGCAAAATACTGCAGTTGAGACGTGTTTTTATCAAAGATATTGTTCAAGTTTGATAAAGCTTAAAGTCAATAACCTAGATTGGTGTGTCCAAATCTTAACCTTAAATCTTGTCTTTTCTACTATTAGGCATGAAGTGGAGGCAGATCCAGAATCAGGTTTGACACAACAGGCTGCACTGAAGCTTAGCTGGCTGAGCTGAACAAGAATAAACAGTGTGGGACCCGGCCCTTTTGCTGCCTGCAATGCCCGTATTTCTTCAAAGTGTTCCAGAAGTGAGTAATTTTTATTAGATGGTGTGTGCTCAAATGGCAATACGTGTTAGTCTCTTCAGAACATATTTGATGTACTTATTTGATAATGAGAGTGAAAGTTGGTGTGCAGTCCAACTAAATAAGATTATATGGGTAGTGATTGACTAAGACTTGTGGGTGTTGGTTGAGATGCTCAGTCCTTCATGACTTACTGTTTGTGCATTGGAGGAACTGTGTGTTTCACCTGTGTGCTGAGCAGGGCAGTGTAGTGTTACACTGTGAAGTTATGCCGTCTATGCTCGGGCTTGACTGTTATAAATGTGAGTCCTACATTATGATTACTGCAATTATGTTTTTTAAGTGAAATTTATTAGTAAACAAAATAGCATTGGGACAGCTGGCAGTCATGATGAAGTGGAGATGGTCCAGTCCCACGATCGGGAGACTATAGTGAGTGTAAATAGAATTGGTGAAAGGCAGTTTAGGAGTTGACCACTGTAGGACCAATGGCACCTCCAGTCCCTGCAGGGTCATTCTGTGTCAACTCAACCAGACATCTCTGGGTCAAATTCTTGATTTTGAACAAAAATAGTGATAAAAGCCAAAATATTAAATGGCACTGAAAAATAGTTACTGAGTAATACACTAATTAATAGGAGGTTCAAAATAACCACCAGTGGTGGTTCTACATTGAATTGCGCCCCGGGCGAAACTCCTTCCCGGCGCCCCCCGACCACCTCACACCCGTTTCCTCCAAGTTCGTGTGCCGCCCTTCACGTGTCATGAGAAAATGCCGCCCTGGGCGGCTGCCCCGTTCGCCCATGCCTAAAACCGCCCCTGATAACCACTTTCATCTGAAATTTGGAACCAAAATCTGTTTGATTTGACAAGAATGACTCAGCGGCCAATAGAAGAATTTAATACACTTTAAATTTTAAATTATCACAATTAATATGAAAGAGGTAAAGCACAGACTGTGTGATATAGTTTGTGTTGTTACTATGCAAAGATGTACTACATAATGGGAGTGTTAATGGGAGCATGGGGAAATGCTGGTTGTAAAGCTGCAATTGAAAGATAAAGTTCTGTTCTTTAGAGCACTAAGCATGCTGGGAAGACGGCTAGACTCACTGTCCATTCTATAAAACTATGCCATTGCAACCTCTCCTGACTGAAGAAAACAATGACAATTTGGATATTAACCTGTGACCTACAGTGCATTCAGAAAGCATTCAGACCCCCTTCAGTTTTTTAATTTTGTTATGAAACCTGATCAATTTTTTGGGAAAACAATTTTAGTTATGTCTGTTTATTATTTTGTAATTTAGTAAATTTAGTAATGTAACATTATTAAAAGAAAAAGTATTCACACCCTTTACTCAGAACTCAGTTGAAACATTTTTGGAAGCAATTACAGCCTCGAGTCTGTTTGGGTATGGCGCAACAAACTTTGCACACTTGGATTGAGGGCTTTTCTGCCATTCTTTGCAAATTCTCTCGGTCAGCTCGGTCAGTTTGGATGGGAACCGTCGATGGACAGCCATTTTCAGGTTACTCCAGAGATGCTAACCTTTAGCCCAGTCTAAGGTCCTGAGCGTTGTGGAACAGGTTTTAATGGAGGATATCTCTGTTCTTTGCTCTGTACTCCATCTTTTCCTCAACTCTGACCAATCTCCTAGTCCCTAATGATGAAAAACACCTCCACATCATGATGTTGCCACCACGTTTTACTGCTGGGATGGTATTGGGCAGGAGATGAGTGGTGCCTAGTTTCCTCCAGACATCACGTTTAGAATTAAGGCCAAACTGTTTAATATTGGTTTAATCAGACCAGAGAATCTTGTTACTCGCAGTCTGAGAGTCCGTTTTGCAAACACCAAAACACCAATTTTTCTGTAAAAAATTGATTTTGTGCCTTGCAACAATTCTTTGCCCTTATGGCTTGGTTGTCGCTCTGATATGCATTGTCAGCTGTGAGGTCTTTTCCGAATCATGTGGATGGACTCCAAAGAAAGTGTAGAAACATCTTCACTCAAACAATCAAGAAAAATTGTTGTTACAAAAGGTCTGAATATGTATGGCAATGCTATTTGTGATATTTCAGTTTTATCTTTTTAATAAATTTACAGACTTTTTAAAAATTGTTTTCACTGTGTCATTATGGGGTACTGAGTCTAGATTAATTAGAAGATAATGCATTTAAACCAGCATAGATGGTTTAAAATGAAGGGGGTCTGAATATTTTATGAATGCACTGTAAATGTAAACGTTGATGTTTTAGATGATGTTACGGAGGAGGCTTCCGCTCCACCTTCAGACAACGTGCATTGATCTTTCAATCCAAGTTGATAATTTCATTTGTTCATGACGGCCCTGCCATGCTATTAACCTGTCCTGCCCCGAGTTCACAGCCCAATCTTATTGATTCTGGTGCTGCTGCAAATTTTATTTCCTCAAGTCAAGTCAACTTTATTTATATAGCGCTTTTTACAAATTGCCATTGTTTCAAAGCAGCTGTACATGAATGATATCTTTAAAGCAGAGTACACAGCACACACGGACAGACACACACACAGACAGACACAGAGAAAACAAGGGAGGAGAAACCCAGGTAATATATTATGCAGATTATACAGTCATATATGGGGTATGAACAGATAGTATGAAAATATTATTAATAATAATAAGTGCAAAATTAAAGCTGATGACAGCAGCCTCCTGATGGGCAGTACAAGGACAGAGGAGCTGCAGCCAACGGTGGCGAGGAAAAAAAAACTCCAAAAGGAGACAAAAACTTTTGAAACCAGGCCCAGCCAGGAGAACGAGTTGGCAGAACTCCTCTGGCAATACTGCTGCATCTCTACAAGCCTGCCAGTGCTTGCACAACTAGACTAAGTGAGCAAAAGAAATATAAAAGAAAATAAATAAAAGAAGGTGATGCATTTAATACTATCCTTAATGTTATTGTGGTAGTTTTAAAGTATTTTGTGTTGTGCGATGGGGACATCGGATGGCCTCCGTTTTCAGCTCCACTATCTGGAATGGTTATGAACGGGAGGGCGGCACGTGATGATTCTCCTGGCGCTGACATAAACTCTAGTTACCTCGGGATGAGTATCCCGAGGTAGGGGAGGAAGACAGAAAAAACAACTAAGCGTAGCTGCTGTTCACTGTACTACATGAATGCTTCACTGAAAAAATGTGTTTTTAATCTAGATTTGAACTGGGAGACTGTGTTTGAACCCCGAACAGTGTCGGGAAGGCTATTCCAAAGTTTAGGTGCTACGTATGAGAACGCTTTACCCCCTTTGGTGGATTTATTTATTCTGGGAACTATTAGAAGTCCAGAGTTTTGGGATCTTAGAGAGCGGGATGGGTTGTGCGTGACATGAGCTCAGTTAGGTATGTAGGAGCTAAACCGTGTAAAGCTTTGTAAGAAATCAACAGAACTTTATAGTCTATACGATACTTTATGAGTAGCCAGTGGAGAGATTTTACAATGGGGAAAAGAATGCCACGAACGCTGCTTGAGCAAAGTTAGCCACGTTAACTCATCACCTGTATTGGCCGAGGCTCTAACCGATTCAAACTTCCCAGAGTATTTAAACTTAGCTGTTGCTTTCAGTAAACATAAAGCTTTGCAATTACCACCCCACCGTACCGTAGATTGTGCTATCGATCTAGTCCCAGGTGCTACTCCCCCTCGAGGTTGCATATTTCCTGTCTCTCATCCCAAATCCGAGGGATCTTTGTTAAAAAGAAGGATGGTGACCTACACCCCTGTATTAATTATCAATCTCTGAACGAAATAACAATCAGATTTCACTACATGTTACCCTTAGTTCCCGTGGCTCTAGAACAGCTTCAAAATGCCAAGAATTTCAGCAAACTCGACCTAAGAAGCGCCTACAAATTGGTTCGAATTAGAGAGGGTGATGAGTGGAAAACCGTCTTCTCCACGTCCAGTGGTCACTACGAGTATCTAGTCATGCCTTTCTGCCTGGCCAATAGCCCATAAGTTTTCCAGTCATTCATTTTCGTGACATGCTACAGAAATGGACTATCGTATATATCAACGATATATTAATTTATTCCGAGTCACTAGAAGATCACGTTCAACATGTTAGAAGCGTACTCAACCGCCTAATCTAGAACAACCTGTTTGTAAAAGGACAGAAATGCGAGTTTCATAAGACCAAAATTTCTTTCCTAGGGTACGTGATCAGTAGCCATGAATGATAAAAAGGTTCGGACTGTGACTGATTGGCCTCTCCCCAAAACCGTAAAAGATCTCCAACGTTTCCTCGGCTTTGACAACTTCTACCGCCGTTTTATCCAAGGTTTTAGCTCTGTGGTTTCTCCCCTAACCTCCCTAGTGAAGTGTAACTCGGGTAAACTAGCCTGGAATGAGGAAGCAGCCAGAGCTTTCACAGAACTCAAAAATCGCTTTACAACCGTCCCAATTCTCCGTCATCCTAACCCTGATCTCCCATTTATTGTAGAGGTAGATGCTTCTAATCATGGCGTGGGTGCCGTATTGTCGCAATGAAATGGTACCCCTCCCAAGATTTCCCTGTGCATACTTATTGTCCGGGATCGAAAAACACTAAGGCAGATGCACTGTCAACAAGTAGACAATTTGAGAACCCCTCACGAGACATCTCCACAACCCCCCCCCTCCCCGAGAGCATCATCCCCAAAAAGATATTAGTCGCCCAAGTTCAATGGGACTTGCAGACCGAAATTCAGAACGCTAATGAACCTCAGCCCCCACCCCCCGAGTGCCCCAAGAACCTCACATTTGGAAAGCGTGTACTCACTCAAGTTCACAAAAACCCTAGTTCCGGCCACCCAGGTATCAACACTACTGTTCAATTATTAAGAAACCGATACTGGTGGCCTACCCTCACATCGACACCATCTCTCAAATTCTGAATTGCAATACATGTCAAATCTCTAAGACTCCCAAGCAGCTCCCTGCAGGCCTACTTCAACTTTTGCCCACACCCCACCGTCCCTGGTCCCATATTGCCATAGACTTTATCACTGACCTCCCCAACTCCCAAGGCAACACTACTATCCTTACCATTATAGACCGCTTTTCCAAAGCATGCCGCCTCATCCCACTTCCCAAGCTCCCCACCTACCTGGAAAGAGCTAAAATTTTGTGCTATTATGTTTTTATGGTTTACCAGAGAATTTTGTGTCGGACCGGGGGCCGCAATTCACGTCACAGGTGTGGGCAGCTTTCTTCAAGAGTTTAGGAGTTAACATTAGTTTAACCTCTGGGTTCCATCTGCAGTCCAATGGTCAGACTGAGAGACTGAATCAGGAGATTATTAGATTCCTCAGGTCATATTGCAATCAAAGACAGTCCAACTGGAGTAGATACCTCACAGAATGTGGACAGAATATGTCCAGAACTCCCTGGTCAAACACGCAACTGGTATGACTCCATTCAAGTGCGTCCTCTGGTTCCAGCCACCTCTATTTTCCTGATCCGGAGAACCCACTGATCTCCCGCCATAACCAACTGGTTATGACGCAGCGAGGAGGTTCGGGAGAGAGCGCATACCCACTTGCTTCATGCAGTCAGATGCCAGACACATCAAGCTAATCGTCACAGACGGCCCGGTCACGACTTCGTTCCTGGTCAGTGGGTGTGACTCTCCACCAGGAACCTCCGTCTCCGGTTACCGTGCAGAACGCTCAGCCCTAGGTATGTGGGTTCCTTCAAAATTCTCAGATTAATTAACCCTGTACCTTTTAGACTTCAACTCCCGGCTAATTATCGTATTTCTCCTACATTCCATGTTTCTCTGCTAAAACCTGCTGGTGCCCCGATTGGTGAGCCGGAGGAGAGTCTCCAGGAACAGACCCCCTTTCCATCTTGGTGGATGGCGAGGAGGCCTATTGGGTCAACCAGTTACTCGATTCCAGGTGCCGGGGTGGCAGGATCCAGTAACTCGTGGACTGGGAGGGGTATGGCCCAGAAGAGTGTTCATGGGTAAATGCAGGTGATATCCTGGACCCGACTCTCACAGAAGAGTTTTACAGAACTCATCCTGAGAGGCTGGCCCCTAGGCCACGAGGAAGACTCCGGCGTCGATTTCCTCCTCGAGTCAGGAGCCGGTCGCGGGGGGGGGACCCTGTTACGGAGGAGGCTTCTGCTCCTCCTTCTCCGCGCCACCAGAGGGAACCCTCGCCAGAGTATTTACACACATCCTGACTACAATTCCCATGGGCCCCATATCCGGGGCTGATTACTTCCTGTACTCTCTGTACACCTGAAGCCAATCAAGTGGATTATTTAAACCCCAGACTCCATGTCTTGTTTTGCCTCTGCTAACATTTCAGAGCGTTTATTCTATTGTTGTTTGCCTGATTTTCGTGTTTGGAGTGTTTCTGGTTATTTCCAATTGTTTGCTGCCTGCCCTTTGACTCTGCCTTGGATTACGTTTTTGGATTGTGTGCTACCTGCCCTGAACTGTGACTGTTTAATGTTTTTGGCTGTTTGGCACCTGCCCCGACCCTTGCCTGTATTACCGTTAATGATTTTGCCTTCTCTCAATAACACTGTTTGCCGGGTTTTGACCTTTTGTCTGATTAAAACGCTGCATATGGATCAACAAGCCTCCGTGACCTTGTTACAGATGACATGGCAAAATGCATAAACATCACAAAATAATACCAAAATATTTCTCATCATACAAAGTGATTTATTATTCATGATGGTCAATTTAAAACATCAGAGCATGGGCAAAAGAGCAAAATGCTACACGTGTTGATTTGACATTGTCATGACACTGATTATGTGTTTTTAGTTTGTTTTTAGTTAGTTAACACATGGCTCACTATGAATTGTTAGTATATAAATAATAAAATATTTATAAAGACTATCACAATTTAACATGCAATTAGATGTAAGAAAGACAACCAGGTAAGCATGCAAATATTATGATGAACGCTTAATTTTGAATGCTAAACATAACCAAAGCAGTATCAGAGCCACCTTTGATAGCAACACCTGAGGTAGGCAGTGTAACGAATTAACTTTGAGTGGAGTCTGTATGATAATTGTTTCAGCCTGATTTAATTGCAGATGTTATATTAAATAATATCCTGGTTCTTCCCAGTTTGTAATGGCATTGTGTAATGAATAATGAATTGTGTCCAATGAACATTATTTTGAAACTACACAAAGCACATCCAACCATCATAAAAGTAATCCAGTGGGTTAATAAATGTCTTTTGAAGTAATTCTGAGCTTATACATTGCAAATTGATTAACAAATCAGAGTGTACACATAAGCTATAGTAATTGTGAAGATTACCATTCTTACCAAACAATAAAAAAAAGTAAACTTTAAGTGAAAAAAGTAACTTACTTTTTTACCCCCCCCCCCCCAACTCTAAGCTTTTCGGAACTTTCAAACGAGCCTGTGTCAAGTCAACAAAGTCTTGATTAACTTTTTTCTTTAATCAAATAATTTGTTTTATACTTCAATGCATTTTAATTTTACTCCACAACAAAAGTACAACTACACCAACTTCACATTTGTAACAACATATCAGTTATGAATATATTTATAAGGGCTTTCCCATGGATCAAGCATGAAGCAATGAGTGAAAACATGTGTGAGAACTATGAGTGAGAACTATTCTTCTATTTATAACACTGACATAACAACTGCCATCAGCAAGCCTACTTAATATAGGTTACACACATCTTATTTCAATAAAAAACAAAGTTTTTTGGTAACTGTATTTATTTAATTGTGGCCTATTATGACAGGTAAACTGTATTTCATAATAGCCAAAGGTTCAAAACAACAGCCGTATTTTGTTTGAACTAAAGCGTTTTTATTTTCGTAAAGAATTAACATTACACACAAAATGATTATATTTAAGATTATTTTATACAAGTACTTTATTTTTTTTATTAATTACTTTATTAATTTGTGTAGAGATAACAGACAAGTGAGATACAATATCTGATGTCACTTACTAACTTTCATACTACATCCAAGTGGATGTCATTTATGTCTTCCATAGCTATTTGTGTATAATGATTTAGAGCCTGAGGGAATAAACTGCCAGTGAGTCAGTGCTGAATTAGTCAATACAGGTAAAATAAAACCTTACTAGAGATTAATGTTTTAAGGCACAATAAACATTTAGATCTAGACTTTAGTTTTCACAGTTTCACTGTAATTTGGAACATTACAATTGTAATGCAATTGAACATTATTCAAATTTAGCATGTGAGAAATAGGCTTTACTTCAAAAGGAACTGTCATAATTTGAAACATATGGGAACTGGGTAAGTTGATATGAAGACCAAAGTTTTCCAAAGTCTATGTGTCACAGTGGTGAAATAAATTCATAAATTCTTCCAGGAAAAGGTTTCATCAAAGCTCTTTTTGAGCTCCGGCTGTCCTACCCAATGCCATTATTCTCTGTGCACCCTAAACAATGCCCCATGTCCAGGAATAATGACATCAGCAATCTTTAACGCCATCTGTCGGTTGGTCTCTTGTATTTGAGGGTTCTCACTCAGCTCTTTCCAGGAGTCTTCATCATGGCAACGTTCAAACAAGTCCCCAGCAACAAGGACTGTACCTTGTGAGGTTCCTTTTACCAAGACACTGACATCTCTGCCTGTGTGACCAGGGGTGGGGATGACTGATACCTTGTGGATGAAGAGGAGTACTGAATTAGTGTCTTCCAGAATATAACACAGATACATATTTGGCAAGTAACAACTACATTTTGATTGTTGGTTTACCTGTTTAAACACATATCAGCAATATCCTTTGTTGTGATTAGAGTTTTATTAAAAATCAGGTACTGAGTGATTATGAATAATTTTTAAGAATGTATATATGTTGACTATGTAGGTCAATAAAATGATGTAAATATGACACGTACACCGGTAATATTCTGTGTTAAAGACCAGTACATACATGATTTAAAACTTACAAAATCATTAATAGGATATGGTTGTCCTTCAATCAGTTGATTCGGCAGATATCGATCCCCCACGCTTATGTCACATCCCACGATTATTTTGGCGTCAGGAAACAACCCTAAATTTCCCACGTGGTCAGAGTGACCATGGGTCCCTACAACTACAGCCACAGAGTCTTGTGTCAGACCTTTCTCCTTAAGTTTTGCGACCAGAAATTCTCGGTCCCACGGACCCCCGGTGTCTACCAGAATAGTTTGCGGTCCGGTAATTAACGTAATAGTACCATCAGCTATAAATGAGCCGTCTGCTTCAGCTCTGCAGTAGCCCTCTTTTAATACGCAGACACTATAGGGTTGTCCTGGAATGTCGGGAATGATGCCAGATTCACTTTTTCTTATTGCGCCATGCTTGTCCATTATCACTATATAATTTGTATATTTTCTGTTGAATACCAGGTGTAACGAAAACAGCCTATTCTACGTTTCAGTTTCCATTTCCACTTGTACGTCGTCAGCTTCTACGGAAAGTCACCGAGGACAAATTTGTTTTGCGTTGTTTGTTATCCGCGTTACTGAACAATTGCGCAGCCATTTGCTGACACAAGGAACGAAACTAAATTGAGCAGTAAGAGGTGTGTTAGGAGGGTTAACAAATAGTTTTAATGTAAAAACTGCCGTAAAAATATTCGAATGTTATTTATTGAGACAGAGGCTCAATAAATTCAAAGCAAAAATAATTATTCGCATATTCTTCGCCTCCACAGTCTAAGTACACTTAAGTAATGCCAAGTTGTTTTGAGGAGCTCTAAAATCTCAGAAAGTAATCACTCAGGTGTTAACAAGTACAATTTAACCACAATGAATACATTTATTTGTGACTTACAGCTGCTTGGCCTGTAGTTTTCTAGTATTTTTTTTAACCTCTGCCACAGTTGGCTCTTCAGTCATAGTTACACTTTCTGCAAGGTAAGCTCTAATTTTACTAGTGTAGTGCTTACACAACATTCTAAATACATTGCACATACACTCTAGATTAGTTTAATCTAACACTGATTTGTACATTTGTATTAGTTTTTGTAAAAGTTTCATTGTAGTGAAGCTACCTCTGATTCTCAAGCTGATTGCTAAAAGTGAGTTAATTTATACTGGAGCTGTTTGCTATCACAGGCAACATGGTCTGCAATATATGGGATTTATTTTGTGCCAATAAAAATAAACACAAACTTTAAAAAACAAACAAAAATAAAGAATGTAAAATAGGAAAAACTCTTTGAAAATTAAAACAGTAAACCCAATGACAAATGTGTAGCATGTTTTTAAACAAACCATACTTTTAAAAAGCTTATTTCTTCTAAACTAAACTTTTTTTTTCCAAACTTCCTTACCTTCCTTCCTTGCATTTTTATGATTATTGCAGGTTTGTGGTTTCTTTCTTGCTGTGTTTGTTGGCAGTCTATTTCTTGACCCCATGTCCATGGTCACAACCTGTACAGGCCTCCATTATTCCATTTATTATCATTGGACTGGTAAATTGATAACCAAGAGAAACAACCCTGTTCAGCAGGTAACCTAGTTGTCAGTTATGTATTTATCTGTTATGTTCTGTGTTTCTTCAGTTAATTCAGGCTAGAACAGACATACCCCTACCCCTCTTTTGCAGGCCCCTACCAAAACTACCATGTAGTGCATTAATAGTGTTGTTTTAATAAATGCCTTTAGTTTGTCATAGCTTTTTATTGGCCCTTATTTGCTTTTTTATTTTGTATGAAAATGTTTAAAATAGGTCCATGGTGCAGTGACCATTTTGACAATCTGTGTCATATTTCTTTGTACTGCAAACAGGAGATTCCCTTATGACATCGTCTCTTCTTGTTGTAATCATGTAATCATAGCTCAGGTCCTGTATTACTGGAACAGCAGCACTGCCCTTAAAAGGAAGGCTGGGTAGAACTGAATGAAAGGCATACAAATTTTGAATTAAGTGAACACTGTAGTCAACTACATTACAGTATGTACAGTGGAGTTCATATTTAACAGGATATGTACAGAATGTGAATAGAGATTAAAAATGTAGAGTTATATGTATAGTATAAAGAGCAGAAATACAAATACAGATGGCAAAAAGAACCTTTAAATGGTAATTGGGATCTTTTTTGGGAGCGTCCTCTGTCATCTTGAGGACACCATCTGACTAGTAAGTCAAAACCTTAACCATAGTCCATTACATACCTCCCACTCAACTGTAAATAGTACTTCAATAATTAGATAGATAGAGACTGTGTCTGTACCCCGAATTGTACAGAAAAATTAACATTTTCTTAAAAGTGAAAATCTAATCGTGATCAAACCCGATGACAACATAATAAATGGACAAAACCCAAAATTTCTGAAGCTCGGACTACTTAATATTCGTTCACTAAACTCAAAGGCAGTTATTATAAATGATATGATCACAGACTTTAAATTTGATATGCTCTGTCTGACTGAAACTTGGCTTAAACCTAATGATTATTTTAGTCTAAATGAGTCCACCCCACCTGGCTTATGTTATATGCATGAGCCCCGCCCGGTCGGCCGAGGTGGCGGCATTGCAACTATCTATAGAGATTCTATAACTGTAACTCGGAAAAAAGGGCACAGATTTAACGCTTTTGAAGTGCTTGCACAAAAAGTAACACTTTTAAATAAAAGCAAAAAACTGGAATTTTCACTGGCATTGGCAATTGTGTGTAGACCACCTGGACCCTACATTGATTTTCTGAAAGAGTTTGCAGAGTTTTTATCGGATCTGTTGGTCAACACCGATAAAGTATTAATTGTAGGAGACTTTAATATCCATGTAGACAACACAAATGA
>JAZGTI010015969.1:0-13060 GCA_036877585.1 Botia kubotai
CAATCCAGCATCACCCCTCAGGTAATTCACAAAGAACTCTTCATGGTACACAAAACCATACACAACATTTTGCTTACAGATTAATGACCGATTTGCTTCATTTGTGGTCTTGTAGGTACAAGAATTAGTGTTTGTTTTATCTTTGGAAGAGCAGGGTTAGAAGTTCATTGTTTTTTTAAGGGTCTGGAAAGACTTGAGGGAACTCCAGGGCCCTGTAAATTTCATTTTTGTGTGTAAAGCTTTCAGAAATCTCAGTTCGGTTCCATTAATGTATCATGATGTGACGTCCCAACAGCGTTGTAGGTGTTGAGCTGCAGCCAGGCATGAATTTCAGTAAAGACATGAAGGTATGGACGCAGTTTGAGGGTCTATTAAAACCATAAAGGATTAGACTCAGCCTAATGTTTTGTTGATCACTGTTTGGCGAGTTCCTCTGTACTAGCGAGCTTCAGGCCTGTATTTGCATGTTTCATGTATCCCATGAGCACATTTTGGCATTGATTCAAAGTTTAGCAACCAATCACTTTTTACTCTGTGGGTGAAATGAACTGCTCTCGTGGTGACCAGATGTGAAGACCGAGGAGATTCTAGACATAGTTCTCCCTTTTGTGAGCGTATAAAAGTGATTTGATAGAGAGTAAGTGGGAATGGAAACTATGTCCCCCTGGACGAGCAGGAAAGCCAGTCACAGCTCAGAGCAGAATCTCCAACACGTACAGCATTAGAGACTCTACAGGGAGTGCTACTCTGAAAAAAAGGAACCTTCCAGAACTATGTTGAGGTTGTGAGGGCACTGGATTCTGTTGCAGTAAAGCACACTATTGGTTCTCTGGATGGTGGGAAAAGCTCAATGCTCTTCTTAGAACTCGGTTCTATTTGAAAATTGTTATCGTTCATACTCTGCATGTTTTGCGACATGTTTGCCGCACACACTTCAAAGCGTAACCACTGATAGTGGTTTTGTGAGCAGTGTTTGCTTCTCATATATTTAATCAGCCCAAACGTGTGCGAATAAGGACAGCCAGGGAGCCGAGCCAGATATGAAAGAGAGACATGTCAAGGTCCAAGATAAAAGTTTCATTCTCAGGAAATAGAAACCGAGTATGGTGGCGTGATGGTTATGGCCTATGTACGCAACATCTGCAAATGTGAAATATTTGTATTTAATAGGCATCACTTACCTTTGACAGGTCCTACAAATGATCAGATTTGTTTCAAGTTCACAACCTTATTGCAGTGTGGCACTGCTTGAAAATTATATAACGTTATTGCTTCCTGTCCTTCTGTGGTTACAGTTCCTGAGCTCACTGTCTTTGTTTTTTAGTTGCTGTAATTCCAGTCGCCCCATTGACGTGTGTGTGTATTTGTGTGTGAGATGAGACTAGAGCGTGTGGTCAACCAGAGAGGGGCGAGCACTCCAACTTGTTGCTTGTTTTCATTTGATTATGGTATGTCTGGAGAGCTTTGCCGAGGGCTGGATAACGATGTGATTTGACATTCCTTTTTGATTGTACAAGTATGCATGAACAAAGAGTTGAGCAAGAACAGAACAATGGAATCAAATGCTGTGGTGAATTTGTTTTTGCCCAAGACTCCCGCAGATGTTGCAGTCAGCTTTAAAATCTGCAATTTTCAACAAACATTCTTATTAATATGTTTCAATTAATAACGCCATTAAATCTCTTTCTTATCTGTGTCTTACGTGTATGTGATATATGATTACGTTTTTCTCTAATAATACTTTTGTTGTCTTTGACAAATAGCCCATGTGGTTGCTATGGCAGAGCTATGTGGTTGTGAGGATGGTCAGGGTGGTTGCTAAGCAGTTGTTTACTTGTCCACATCTTGTCTCCAGGATATTTCTGATCCTTTGAAGATTGCTAGTTTCTCCTTCGATGGCTTGCTGTTTCTGGACCATTTACACCATGTGGATTTAATGAGAATGCAGATTTTTCTGGAGTGAATTCAGTTGCAAAATGTGGTTGTCACACTCAATAAGCGAAAGCTGTGTGTACAGAACAGGATTAAGCTCTCGAGTAGTGACAACCGTGTTAAGCTGCAATGTGTACAAGGCACAATGACATTTGTTTTAGGAAGCACCACTGGGTCACTATTGGACAGAACATGTGCTGGGTTTTACTATTTAACCCAAATTTCTGGGTTGTTCATATGACTCTTACTCTCTTTCTGGGTTGAATATTATTCATGTACTGGGTTATTTCATTTGACCCAACCAGTGGGTGCACTTAAATCTCTTTCTCGGTTAAATATTACCTATACATTGAGTTATTTCCTTTACATTTGGGTCTCACTTTTACATTTACTAGTGACAATAAACATAATAACAAATAGAAAAAACTAAAGAATGCAATATTATAATTACTGTTGTGCAGGAATACAATAATACAACAACATGGCTTGTAAGATTTTAATGAGGTTTTATTCCACACAAGCAACACAGAAAGCATTTGACCAGGCAGTTAAGCAAACATTTAAATAATTCAAAAAGTATTAAAGAAGTTATATACACTTATATTGTTTGTGTTAAGTAGTGCTTACAGCATCCCTTTATTTTTGATTAGTAGTGATGTTTCTGAACTGAGAGGAGTAGAGTCTGCCAATGTCTTATTGCTCATGGTATGCAAAGGTGCAGGTGATGATCATCGCAGATTCCCATCACCTTCTGGTTGATAATCATTAGGTGGAACGAGGCAGATCATCTGACTGAACCAGAGATGGATCTGTCTGTCTCGGGTGTTCCTGTGAACCCATGGTTGAGACATGGAAACAAAGAGTTCACTAACATATAATGTAAGTTGTACAAAAAGATAAATGTTAGTGTTCAGGTATGATTAGTGTCAGGCTAAAGATTCCAGCATAACATGTTTGAATGAATTAGATAAATGCCTGGTTAAACGAAAAAATAAACTCACTAACTCACCCATAGTATTTAATTCTCCAGCTTCCTGTGATTTTTTTAATTACCTAGCTAATTTGATTCATGTAAGATACAGTTAGATGAACTACATTACATCTACATTATATCTCAATAATAAAAATAATAATAATACAAAATTACCTTTAAAGTTGTCAAGCTGCCATCTATTACACAAATCAGTGCCAGCAACAATCTCAGTCACTAGAATTAACTTTCAGATGAAGTAAATGAAGATTTCATGACACCTCCCCTCTATAACACACAAACACAGTGCTAGCAATGATGCTACAAATGCAACGATTGGACAAACGTCCACAGAGCATATATGTGTGTGTGTGTGTGTGTTAAACCTCGCGGTTAGCTAGTCAACTCACCTCACAACTGTGGTTGTTCACATAAGTCTCCACACTGAAGGGCAGAATCACCACTGTTAACAAACGTAAAATGGATCTTGCCCACTTGATTTTTATATTTGTCTCATTCGACTTTCAGTGTGTACAGCAACATAGCGTTGACTGAAAGAGTAAAACGATCAGTTAATAACATTACACAACCAGAGATTACTGCATGCAACGTTACCTAATCGATTTAAATCATACTACATGTTAAATTCACCAATAATCACAACATAATTTGACCACCCAGAGCCACAGTGTCCATACGAAGTTCCAGCAACTCATTGAAATGTGTCTTAAGGCAATAAAACACTTAATCGATGTATTTCATCTTACATTAGTGGTCGTTTAAGCAGTGAAGGTTGCACGTCACAGACGCACTTATTTACCAGTACAATTATAAAGCTCTCGACAGTTATTATTATTATTATTATCGATAACTGATGCTGGTTCGTTCTGACAGAAGCTTCTTCTGAAGTTCTTGAATCAGACTTTTTCCTCACAAAACTCTTTTGTTTTAATTTTTTAAAACTCTTTTTGTTTTGTTTTAATGCGGAACACCCTTTCTGTCTTTAACATACGCGGTGAATTGAATTGAATGATTGACAACGATCAAAATAAATGTAGAAATACAGGTAAATATTTATATTAACTTACTATGAAATCCTAACCGCTGTGAGCTGCTTAAACGTCAAGTCTAAAGGCAAGTGAAGAATCCAGGAAGATCAGAGAAGAATGAACTATTTTGACCCAGTAACTGGGTCAGAATAACTCCCTCAAAACCCATTGACTCAGCATAAACAACCCAGCAAAGTGTTTACTGTACCCCAAACAACCCAGATTTGTGACCCAGCACATTTAACCCAACAATGTGGTTACAGAAACAACCGGGATACAACAGGGATGTGTATTGACTACATTCCTGAGCATCAGTGACATGGGGACGGTGAGAGAGAAATGCACGGCTTTCCAAACAGCGTAACGACTAGTGTTTTTTTGTTTGTCTGAGAGCGGTCAAATTCTGTTCTACCTGTTTCATCCTGTGCTCTCTTGAAGAGGAGATCTAGCTTAAATCTCAAGAGTTTCTGTACTAGTGAAACTTAATCTAAGCCACTTGGGTTGTAAACTAAGCTGGCTAATAGCCGGTTACCTTATCAAGGATTTGGACAGGAAAAGCACAGTCTTAGCACCTTGTTTTTTCTAAGAAGACTTGAGAAACCACCTACACAGATGTGACCGCCTAGAAAGGGAAAGAGGCTGTCAATCGATCTCCCCCCGCCATCACATGCGGCGCTGACGCACACGGGCACGTTCAACCCCTGGTGTTTAGAAGTTAAACCCTGTGGACAGAGGGATTTCCTCTTTCTGAACTGCAGCAATAAATAGCCCTTTAACGTGCCACTGTGAGGCCAGCTGATTGGTTTGTGTGGGAGGCCATTCAGCAGCGACTTCCACTCCATCACATTAGAATCACTGGACAATTACAGGCAAGCCATTTTAGAGATTTATTTCTCTGTTTATTTGCCATTTTATACCTGAGTGCTATGCATCTGGTGTTAAAACAGCACAGGTAAATAAATGACACTATCAGCAGGCCAAATTCATTCTTGGTCAATTTCTGTCTCTTTGTATGAATAGTGATGACATGATAGAAGGGAAGGCTAGAGAAAGTATATACAGATATCTGGCCTTGCTCCCTTTAAAACAATTGTTTGTTGTGTATTAGCATGCTTTCACTCTGGAGTACATGCTAATGTGGTTGTAATTCTTTAAAGGTGTCACATCACGAGAAATCAAACTTTTACTAGATCATTTCAGATAAAGGAACAATTGATGTACCATGAAAACATACTGTGTTATAGATCAAAGCTTCCCTACCAGACCAAAATGAGCATGTAGTGAAGCTAAGCTGTGGAAATGACTCACGTGTGGATTTCAAAACTCTGTGATGTCAGACAGATGAATAATTATGAGTGTCTACTGTCTATTGGATAATTAGAAAGCTGGTTCACCCATTCATGATAAAGTAATGGAATTAATTTTAATTCAACATTTCCATTTGTTTTAAAGAAAATATTTACATGTTCATGGTATTAGCTGTTTTTTTACTGAATGACGGTGTGTACATGCATGTCAAATAACCAGAAGCTGTAAATAATGGAGGATTTAGAAGAACATGGTTCAGAAACCCAACACATAAGCACACAGCAACCTCCATGTTGAGGTTGTACATTGCAGTTATTCTCCTGAGAGTTTTACAGCTTCGTTCGCTGCTTTAATATGAACAGCTGTATTCGTGCCTCTTCTTTCCACATTCTCCAGTATCTCCTTTCATTCTCCTCACAGTATATCAAACATTCACACATCCTCTACACTACAAGCTCACATGCATCTAACCTCCTCCTCTGTTCTAGCTCTTTCTATAGTTATTGTCTCATTGTGCGTGATGCTAATTTCGGAGATGATTGATCACTCCTCTTATGTACTTGGAGCTGATGAAAAGGTCCCTGGCCATGCCAGGCCGCCCCGAGCAGCTTCATGCGATCAGTGCATCTGGATGTAAGGCCATCTTTACTGAATCAGATGAATAATACATGGGTGTAAATGGATGAAGCCATAATCATGCATTTAATAGGCATTAAATATAAATGCATCAACACACACTCTGAGTGCAGCCAGACGCAACTGATTTGGTGTGACGTCTGCGTTTGTGTCTTTCTTTTTGATGGTTTAATGGACAGCCCTTCCCATAACACAGGCCTGTGCTGTACATTTTCAGTGGGCTGCCGTCTTTAAACCATCCTGCCCTGTGATATTGGCACCAGAGGCTTCAGTCAGCTATTGGTTAATCTGGCTGTTTATGAAGGCTTTTACCACTTCTAAATCCTACTCAGCAGAACCAGGCAATAGTCTCCAACGATCCTGAGCAGCATTGTGCAACACATGACCACTGATTCCTGCATGCTTTGGCTGGACCTGTGCATACTTTGGCACACTGTTTTGTAGAAGGCCTACGTCCACATCTAATTCATGTTGTGTTTTGTGTCTGCGAGCCAGTGGATTAAACTTAATTGAGCTCAGATTAGGTGACTTTGACTTACAGTAGTGGAACTTTTATGAAAGCAGAGATTCGCTTTTTTTAAAAAACAAGCTCTTCTTGCATTTACTGTGTAGCTGACTTATTCATCTTGCCATGAAACCTCCTGACCCCCTTTTCCCCCTTCTGTACAGCCAAAAAGCCAGCCAAATATTTTCATTGGAAATAATGAAATTCCTGAAATTATTAGGAGGGAAACCTTATATCATCTGTCCCCAGAGCTGGTTTCGAAAGTTTCAAGCTAACCTCTGGCACCTCTTGATAAGACCAACAGTTTGTTCCTGCAAAACGATGGTATCATTATTTGTTATTCCACATTAATAACATTTTTACTTAACTAGCCATGTCTAGCCAGTCTCACCAGGTAATCAGTTAGTAGTATGGATTGAGGCAGGTAATTTGAAGCTCTGTGGTGCTTCTCTTTGAAGAGAAGTACCAGCACAAACAATTATCAGTTTCCTGCCTAGAACATGAGATGCCTCCGCCCACGTTTGTTTACATGCATGTAGCATTATCACATATCAACATATAACTCTTATCATATGAATATTATCATATGTTGTATTGTTTCCTGTCAAATTCAACCCCTAGTGTTGTTATTTTAAAAATATGACATCCTTTCCGACATGAGTTTTCCGGATGAGTTTACAACACATAGCACCATGATATTTGGCATACAGGAGAATAAATGACAGGAAATGGTCATCAAGTCTCCTAAAGCTTCGTCTTCCTTAGACGGTTAATACATCAAAAAGCACTACAAAGTAACACATGCAATTTCATAACATCTTGGCTAACCCCGAGTTTAGCAGCATGACAACAGATAGCGCGTTTGATCGGTCCTCGTCGTGACCTGGCTAACAGATGTTGATCTTAAGATGAGGAATGAGGCTCGACTTTTTCCCCCTTTGAATATGGGCGGTGGGCTTTTGCTGCATTCAGAAGCATCTGAGGTAGGGGTTCAGGAGCGTTGTTATAAATGTTTGGGAGAATTACGTGTGGGCCTCCTGTAAAGACAGAAGAGGTTCGCGGAGAGGCGATGTGAAATACTAGATGTCTGCTGAAATATGAATGTATGCAGTTGCATGCTGTTGTACTTATGGAAATGCATGTCTCCAGCATGCCAGCATTTATCACACTAGAGAGGCTCGACTTGTTTAACTTGCATGTCTGTTTTCACTGCAGGGAAAGGCTTGCATGGGAATAACATGTCCGGTGTGTAATAATAAGCATTTTAAAGGGTCCGTGTCTGGAACTATCTAAGTGACACAGTGCATTCCTAACTAGACAGGGCCAGTGATCTCTGACCTCAGAGCTGGCGGCAGAGTGAGGCTCAGGTTTCCTTCCCAATACGAACTCCCTGTGTGACAGTCTGACTAGGGCCATTAGATTACAGAACACTGCTTCTCTTGACAAACATTGATGCACACTCGACGCGCACACTCGACGCGCACACTCGACACGCACACACAAACGCTCTCTGTGCATTTTCTAGTTGATGCTTTTACATTTATCATGAGCCCGATGTAGTTTAATTGAGGAATAATTCACATAAAAATGACTATTCTGTCATTGTTTATACACCCTTCTGTCATTTTTAAATGTGTTATTTGTTCTGTGGAATGCAAAGGAAACTAAAGAATCTTTATTTTGCTGTTTTCTAGACAACAACGTCTGCTTTTGATGAGCTTGTGTGTAAAAACACTGACGTTTACTTGTTTAAAGCACCTTCTGTTCTTCTGTCTCAGGGCTTACATGGACGTGAAGGAGTTAAAAGAGGTTTTAAACATGGATGGATCCACACACCTAAACATCATCTTTGCTAACTCCTCTGATGAAGATCTGGCTGGTGTGGCTACTTGGCCCTGGGATAAAGAAGCTTTGACACACTTAGGTATATAAATATGTAAACCGCTACAATATAGACCATATTAACACCACGTTTGTCAATGTTCGATCATTATGGGGGTGTTAGTTTACATTTGAATACAGCAACACATATCAGATGGTACTTTCATGACTGTGTCATTTCCTGTTTCCTGAATTGTCTTATCGCAAAAACTGTTAAAAGTTTAAGAATGAAATTAAAAGGTACACAAAACATCCTGCTTACGATAGCTGCTGTAATTGTTTTTTGAGGTGGGATCGTGTTAAACCCTTCATTTTACGGCACGTTTGGCCACACTCACACCATGATCCATGAAATTGGCCACAGTCTCGGACTCTACCACGTCTTCAGGGGAATCTCAGAGGTGGAGTCCTGCAACGATGCCTGCTTGGAGACGGAGCCTTCACTGGAGACGGGGGATCTGTGCGCAGACACCAACCCAACACCCAAGTACAAATACTGCAGAGATCCCGAACCAGGCAACGACACCTGCGGCAGGCGTCATTTCACAAACACCCCCTTCAACAACTACATGAGCTATGCTGGTGAGACATTTGAAGACAAATACAAGCAGACGTATTTGGACAAGCTAAACTATACAGAAAAGCATGACATTTTCTCAGAACTTTTAAGCGGATGTCTGAAGTCAATAACAGTCAAGTTCACCCAGGTGTCCCACCAGACTAAACACAGGTGTAGTTCATCACATTAACTGTGGACGTATTCCTGAGTCTGACAACCAGAAAGTATCCAAACTTGTTTATCTTAATGTTGAACAGTATGCTTATTGTTTTCTCATTCAAACCATAACAGGTGTGTTTCTGTGAAATATTTTGCTTGGATAAGTATCCCTGTGCCATATTTCCTTCAAACACATTTATTATACGTAACACCTGCTGTAATATTTTGATATTTAATCCTTTGACATACATTTTGACGAGGGCTTGAGAGTTCAAATGCTTTTTGGGGACACTGAACAGATTTCAAACACAGGATTCTGTATGTCCAATGAGCAGTAGCTTATTTGTAAAGATTCAGTCCACATTAATCATGTGAGTTCTTGTAACGTTGTTGTTTTGGCTCTCCTACAGATGACGACTGCACAGACTCCTTCACTCTGAACCAGGTCGCGAGGATGCACTGTTACCTGGATCTCATCTACCAGTCCTGGCGACCTGGCAGCAAACCAGCTCCTGTTCCTCTACCTCCTCGTGTGACTGCACAGGACCGAGACTCCCTCACACTGGAGTGGTTTCCCGCCCTCACTGGACATTACTTTGACAGGTGATCTGGGGGCCAAAGTTGCTGATAGATTAGCTTTATCAGATAAATGATGATGGAGATCAATTGACCGTTTGCATGTAACATTCTTAAGAACTTAAGAATGGCTGTAATATATGCCAGCTGGAAAATTGTCAGTTGTTGCTGTGGCAACAAATCTTAAATCTTCTGAGGTAGCTTTTACAGCATCTCTAGTGTAATACTTTGTTTATCATCAGAATATAGTGTGTAAAATAACCAGACCTACCAGTAGTTTAAACATTCAAGCATGAAATGAGTTGAAAAAGATTGCTCCACCCACAGTGAAATCTCATTGGTCAAAAGTCCCACACCACAAAGGTGTAATTTAAACATTAAAAATGTTCTGATAGCTGTGATTGCAACATGTCGCAGCAGTTTTGTGTTGTGCACAGATTGTTTGTCGCTTAAAACCCAGTTAGGATACAGTATTACTCAGAGTTTAATTGGTAGAGCACTGCATTAGCAGCTCAGAGGTCATGTGTTTGTTTCCCAGGGAACATGCGTACTGGTAACTGATCATTTAAATGCACAGCAAGTCGCTTTTAAAAAACTGTCTACCTATTAACCATTAAAAGTCTTGCTGTTGCTGTTTCTAAGTTGCTACTTTGGCTGTCTGTTGATTTCCTAGAGAAGTGGGATCAGTGTGTGACAGATGTTCAGAGGTTGGCGTTCTCCTGCAGTTTGCCTCCAACTCCTCCTCACCCAGACCTTGTGCCCCCTCTGGCCACTGGAGCCCCCGGGAGGCGGAAGGTAACATACAGTTACACTGAATCTCAACAGACTTATAATATAATCCAAAAACTTTACCACAGAAATCATTATGTGATAAATGATGTCTTATATAAGCTTAGCTTTTTGAGGACAGACTGACCGCTCCAGAAAAATCAAAGACAGAACCGTCACTTTAAAAGGATCTGGCGTTTTATTGATTCGCCTCTGTCAGCTATCTCTGTCAGTATTGCAGCGCTGCTCAAAGGATTCTTTGGATAAATGAACAAAACAATTTTTTACGGTAAAAATTCTGATTACATTAAGGTATTAATATATCTCATTGCATACACAGAGGCGTACTTGAATCCTTTTAGGAGGTTTCCTGTTTGGATTTAAGCTGACTGCTTTGGCAGAGTGTTAGAGACCTGTTTCTGTTGACACTTGGAAATTGTGTTTAATTGGTGAGTGCCTTTCAAAACCATTAATGTGTAGTTTTATTGAGCGGGATAAATGATTAAAGCATTGCACCCAACGCAGGTTGCCAAGTGAGGCCAATGTTGGACGAAACAGCAAAGTAATCTACGAGGAGACGAACTAAAAAATGTGGAAAAAATTAGTCATAGGGCTTGTCATAAATTTTGATTTTCTCATGTGTTTATTTTAAGGTCTGAAAAATGTAGACTTATGGAGGAATGGGTCCATATAGATTTGTACACATAAATGAATGTTTTGTACCACAGGGGAATGAGTCATGTTTTCCTGTGCTATATCAAGGGTCGTGCCCTCGAAATTCAACCTTTGATCTGCTATCGCTATGAAGCCAAACGCCTATGCTTGGGCTTTTCCCTGTCAGAATTCTGAAGAATCCATCTTTTTCTGGTGGTTTGGTTGTCATTAGTAACAAGCAGCATCTTAATTAAGCTCACCTATGTGCTCACAGCACACCTGGTTCATAATGGCGGTGTCACATGCCTGCTTGCTTGTTTTAGCCCGAACTGCAAGTGCTCTTGAAAAAAGGAATTGGAATTGACATTGAAATGTTGCAAACAACTTCATAAAGCTACATTCCAGAGGCCGGCTGTTTTTCTGTTTAATTACTTAATCACTTAATTTGGGTTGCTTTTAAAAAAGGGTGAGTTAGACAGAGTGAGTCAGATAGGGTAAGTGCATGCATGCGTCCCTCAAAGCCAAGTTGGCCCAGCAGTGGCTACACACAAGTCAGCTGAGAAAGGCATGCCAAGGCCTGCCATGGCCACAGCGTTTTAACTATGCTTTGCCCTTGGATGGCTTCCTTGGTGTAACTTCATTGCCTGGCCATCTTTCCACTGTTTACAATCGGATACAAAACCTGACTTTGACGACCTGCAGCTGGTTTGAACGACTGCCCTTCACCGTTCTCCGAAAACCACCTGCCTGCGGCGCTCATGTCGTCTAATGCGCGCCCTCTGTCCTCAATCATCTAGGTTAAACAAGTAACTTGGAACTCTCCCCCTGCTCCCCACTCTCCTGGTGTCCTTAATTGACTTTTTGGAAACGGCCGTATAAGCATTAAAGGAGCGATGCCCTTATGGTGTGGCCAGAATTCCAGAAAAGATCAACATGAGCGTAGCAAACGTATGTGTTCACAAGAGTTTATTAAAACCATGAAGAACACGTGAGTGAATGTGAGACACAAAACCAGGAATGTGAGGATTGAGTCGTGTGTGTATTCGCCTCAACATTCTGTCTGATGCCAGTCATTACTCAGACTGAATAAAAGTGTATTACAAAGCTTTTAAAATCACATGGAAAGGCACTGAGAGGCCTTGTCCATTTTACACTTCGAAATTTACAAAACAAAACTAAAAAAAGACACAGAAACGACAATTCAGTTGATTTTGTCCTGCCTCTCCTGTGGACCCCAGATTTGAATTTTGTTTATTTTAGTCAGTGTCTGTTGGCTTTGCACGCTGTTGTTTCTTGATAAAATTACATGACATTTTGCTGAACTCGTAAACTCTTGTGTTGCTTTTATTATTATTTGGGGCTAATGCAAAGATGGTAAAATAGCTGGTTTGTTTTGGAAAATCCGATTCTTCTTAATAACTTGCACTGTATCTGGCTTAGTACAGTCCACTTTCCACATCTCCATCTAATATTTCCTCTAATATTCCCTTCATTAGCATCTGATGGCCATGGGGGACCTATGTGCATTTGATACTGTAAAAATACATCATGCTACAGAACAACGCTGATATCTCAGTCTGTGGCGCTAATCAGACTTGTGAGAGAGGTTAACTAGTTATTTGGCCAAGGTCAACCGAATAAACATCACAAAACTTTTCCTCACATTTTTTCCATTTGTCGTGTAACTTGCAGTCAGACTACAAATGATGCTTAACTGAGGTCAACAAAAATAAACTCGAAAAGTGGCTCTTTTAACACATTTCTTTCCATTTGTCATCTAACTAGTCAGATCAAAAATTTCAGTGCGGTTACAGTGACCCCAAAAAGTATGTGCACCCTTAAGCCACACACAGAAGTCTGACTGCCTCCTCTGTCAGTCTCTGTTTTTAAGAAAGCACAGGCACACTTTTCAGGCCGGTTTGTTAGGTTAAATACAAAACAATAGATGTGCTGTTAAAAATGAGGGCCAGAAATATTTGGGTATGTTCAGTGTTAGTGGAACACGTCCATAGTTGATGTGATGAACTCCACCTGTGTTTACCCTGCTGGGACACCTGTGTGAA
>JAZGTI010015971.1:0-13059 GCA_036877585.1 Botia kubotai
CACTCCACATCACAGAGAGCTGAACACAACCTGAACACACACACCACAGCTTCTTCAAACACTCCACATTACAAACAGAGAGCTGAACACAACCTCAACACACACACCACAGCTTCTTCAAACACTCCACATTACAAACAGAGAGCTGAACACAACCTGAACACACACACCACAGCTCCTTCAAACACTACCTGTGTACTCACCAATCTTTGCTGCATGTGTGTGTTTGCTTCCAGCAGTATTTGTGTGCACCAAAAATGCAGCAGTGACCCATCAGAACACGGCACCTACACAAACACACATTACATGACTTATTAATTAAACTTTATATTATCTACTTGCCAAACAGTCAACACAATGCAAACATGCTCCAAACAAACACACACTCCACACAAGCTCAAAAACAAACACACTCCACACATTGTATACACACTCAAGACACACTGCTAACACACTCCAGACACACTGTATACACACTTCCCACACTGTGAACACACTTTACACACTGCAAACATGTTCCAAAAAAACACACTTCCCACACTGTATACACCATCCACACACTGCAAACATTCTCCAAACAAACACGCACCACGCACTGCATACTCCACACATGCTCCGAACAAACTCCAGACACGCTGCATACACACTTCCCACACTGTGAACACACTGCAAACATGCTCCAAACAAACACACTCCACACACTGTATACACGCTCCCCACACTGTATACAAGTCAAGTCAACTTTATTTATATAGCACTTTTTACACATTTTCATTGCTTCAAAGCAGCTGTACATGAATGATATCTTCAAAGCAGAGTACACAGCACACACAGACAGACAGACACAGACAGACAGACAGACACACACACACACACACAGACACAGAGAAAACAAAGGAGGAGAAACCCAGGTAATATATTATGCAGATTATACAGTCATATATGGGGTACGAACAGATAGTATGAAAATATTATTAATAAGCGCAGAATTAAAGCTGATGACAGCAGCCTCCTGACGGGCAGTACAACCAGTTCTCCTCTGGCAACACTGCTGCATCTCTACAAGCTCGCCAGTGCTTGCACAACTACACTAAGTGAGCAAAAGAAATATAAAGTGATGCATTTAATATTATCCTTAATGTTATTGTGGTAGTTTTAGAGTAGTTTGTGTTGTGCTATGGGGACATCGGATGGCCTCCTTCGTTTTTGAGCTCCACCATCTGGAATGGTTATGAACGGGAGGGCGGCACGTGATGAACACTCCCCACACTGTATACACACTCCCCACACTGTATACACACTCCCCACACTGTATACACACTCCCCACACTGTATACGTGCTCCAAACAGACACACCACACACTGTATATACACTCCACACACTGTATACACACTCCCCACACTGTATACACACTCCCCACACTGTATACACACTCCCCACACTGTATACGTGCTCAAAACAGACACACCACACACTGTATATACACTCCACACACTGTATACACACTCCCCACACTGTATACACACTCCCCACACTGTATACACACTCCCCACACTGTATACACACTCCCCACACTGTATACGTGCTCCAAACAGACACACCACACACTGTATATACACTCCACACACTGTATACACACTCCCCACACTGCAAACATGCTTTAAACACACTCTTGCTACAGGTTCTGCTTGGCCTGGACTCATGAACATGCCAGTTTTAAGAATGCTTATTTACAGCTAACGACAGACTCTGTTTAGTCAACCTTTAAACACTGAGAACTGGGGTGGTTCTATCATTATGTTGTTGTTTTCATGGGGCTTTGTGTGTTTTATTGTGGTAAAATCACATGATAAGTGAGATGATTTCACGTACCTGAAGCACACAGCTGTTGGTGTGTTTGTGCTCCAGGTACACATCTTGAGACCAGGTGTCCTCTCCACACACTCGCACACACAGCTCTGTCAGTTCTGAGTCCTCCAGTATGAACGAGGGCAGTTTGCTGTCGGGCTCCAAACGAGCGATGCACTCACGTAACGCAGGCTGACCATCCTCAGAGCTGTGATGCTGGACGAGCCGCAGCTCCACAGACTGATTGAGGTGACTGATCATGACCTGTCTGCCACAGATTATCACCTGGGACACACAAACACACACCTCTCTCTGTTTCACAGTCTAAATTGATCTCAGAGCAGTGATGAACTCAACTCTTTTGCTGTGTAAATGTCAGTAGGAACAGACAAATGGTATGAGTGAGGAGCAGGACATGAACATCAGTAAATTACCAAATGATGAGTGTTGTTTTAGTCATATAATGCAACTTTGTGGGTTATTGTCCTATACTTTAAACTGTGTGTTTGTGTGTAGTACTTGTTTCTGGACTCCGCTGAACTGTTTTACTCTGATGATGAGGGAAACAGTCTGGCCTTTATGTTGAATAGTGCGAAGAAGAGTCCCCACATCATCCACACTGAAGGGCTCCGCCCAGCGCCAGTTACCCCATCCCTCCAGACAGATGTGCAGCAGCTGCGTACACATGGGACATTCCATAAACGTTTATTGTTTTTATACACAACTAGTTAAAAAACAATATAACCTAATGCTAACCCACCCTCTAACCCTAACAGACAGCTTTCTACATTTTTACAAAAAACTTTTTATAAATGAGGACATCCACAAAAGGAGGTTTTGCTCACTTTTGGGCACAAATTTGTCCCATATATATAATTAAGTAAATGTATACACACATACACTGAGTCAGTATCTGTCAGATTTTTTACTCACATGTGACACAGATCGGAGCTTGCTGCACGTGTATTCAATTTTTTCGTATGCAATCTGGGCCACTTTTAAATGGATTTAAAAAGGATACATATCCGATATGCAGATATCCGACCTGCGTCTAAACAAAAATCCAATATCCAATATGTTATAGCCCTTGGCTATAACGCCACTGTTCCACGACAGATTGCGTTAAAAGTCATCATTTCGTACATGTACCGAACCTGGCTGCAATGCTAGTGCAAAATACAGAGCATTAACGCCAAATATACGGAGGATAAGAGGATATATGGAGTTGTCATGTCACCAATGTGAAAAACATAAAGCGTCTTTATGATGGCAGCATTAAAAAACGCTTTGCTTTAATGAATTGCTGTTGGATGTACTTTTGCCGACTTTTGAACAGATTATTTAGCCAAAGTTTCTCCACAACTTGAGGGTCAATCATGGCGCTTATATTAGTGAACGACTGGAATCTTTTTGGTCGAGCGATTAATGTAAACGTGCGAATCAGATAGGAGGCGTAAGTGTAAACACGTGTGCCAAAAAATCGAATATGGACTTAAGATCGTATCTGAGCATTAAGACTTGCAGTTTAAATGCAGCCAGAGACTTATATTTTGCATACAGTTTTCTATAACAAAATGGTTAATCTTGATTAATTTTCAATTTTATCATTGAACTAATTTATTTAAAATAGGTTTTAAAAAAATGTATTTAAAAAATTTCCTTCCATAACATTAAAGACACAGTAACACAGGAACAAACTATCACAATGCTCTAGGACAAATAATGTTCTCCCAAAATGCTCTATGATAAATAATGTTCTCCCATAATGCTCTAAGACAAATAATGTTCTCACAAAATGCTCTATGATAAATAATGTTCTCCCATAATGCTCTAGGTCAAATAAGGTTCTCCCATAATGCTCTAGGACAAATAATGTTCTCCCAAAATGCTCTATGATAAATAATGTTCTCCCATAATGCTCTAGGTCAAATAATGTTCTCCCGTAATGCTCTATGATAAATAATGTTCTCCCGTAATGCTCTAGGTCAAATAATGTTCTCCCGTAATGCTCTAGGTCAAATAATGTTCTCCCGTAATGCTCTAGGACAAATAATGTTCTCCCGTAATGCTCTAGGACAAATAATGTTCTCCCATAATGCTCTAATACAAATAATGTTCTCCCATAATGCTCTAGGTCAAATAATCTCCCGTAATGCTCTAGGACAAATAATGTTCTCCCATAATGCTCTAGGACAAATAATGTTCTCCCAAAATGCTCTATGATAAATAATGTTCTCCCATAATGCTCTAGGACAATTAATGTTCTTCCATAATGCTCTAGGACAAATAATGTTCTTCTATAATGCTCTAGGACAAATAATGTTCTCCCATAATGCTCTAGGACAAATAATGTTCTTCCATAATGCTCTAGGACAAATAATGTTCTCCCATAATGCTCTAGGACAAATAATGTTCTCCCATAATGCTCTAATACAAATAATGTTCTCCCATAATGCTCTAGGACAAATAATGTTCTCCCATAATGCTCTAATACAAATAATGTTCTCCCATAATGCTCTAGGACAATTAATGTTCTTCCATAATGCTCTAGGACAAATAATGTTCTTCCATAATGCTCTAGGACAAATAATGTTCTCCCATAATGCTCTAGGACAAATAATGTTCTTCCATAATGCTCTAGGACAATTAATGTTCTTCCATAATGTTCTAGGACAAATAATGTTCTTCCATAATGTTCTAGGACAAATAATGTTCTTCCATAATGTTCTAGGACAAATAATGTTCTTCCATAAAGCTCCAGGGCAGGTGTTTTTAAAATTAACAGACCATCTACACTCTCACAGACTCCCATTAAACCCTAACCCTAACCCATTAAAAAAGAATAGATTTTCTTAATTTTATTAACTTGTTTTAATAAATCACAGGTCAATAAAACCTGTTGAGTGACTGGAAACTGACTGCTTGAAAACAAATAACTGTTCGCAATAAGCAATGTGTACACGTGTAAATATTAATGTTGATTTAAGATTTGGCAATGTGAACAGAGTGGTTGATCAGCGTAGAATCTTCAGGGAGTTCATGAGCTGAGATGAACTGCGCTGAACAAACTGTAAAGCAAAACAGAGGAATGCTGGGGTCAGAGTAAGCAGTGACCCCGTCACGCCCAAATCTCTTATACGTTTGAAGGCATTCCATTACGAAAACGCGGCCAATCAAAGGCTGAAGTCAATTTGGAGAGATTGTGCAGCTCCAGAGGTCTGCCATGTGGAAATGACATAATTTCTCAGATCTCAGTGCTGTATTACTCATCAGGAAGTAGCAGGTGGGTGTAACTAGCAAACCGAGCACCTCGACCTCAGTTTATTTTTTACAACAGCCCATTTTCTAACGCCTGTGGCCGAGTTTGACCTTCAGTAAGAATCCATAACAGCAGCCCTCATCTCAGATCAAACAGCCAAGCAGAGCACATGTTTGTGTTCAGCTGTGAGCAGCAGAACTACACATGCAGAAAACACGCTGAGGGTCCAGCTCTCTGTGACTGCCACATACATCTCATGTCTGTTGATCTGGACATCAGCAGTACATTACACATATGCCGGTCATGTGTGGCTCCAACAGACCCCAGATCAGCTTTGATTCTGACACACATTTGTGGGCGGAGGTCCATTTAGTGTTTCATTACATACACCTCCATTTCTGTCTGAACCTGATGGTTCTAGCTAAAGCACCTCACACAATCACATGTCGTGATTGAAGGAACATTTACTTTATTTTGTACACTTTTTACACTCAAGGACATCTTGCATGTCTCCAAAGCAAAATCTGTCAGAATCAGCTCAGGGGAAACAAACACTGCACAAACACATGTACACACATGCTTTCTGTCACTCTACACGCCACACCATCACTATTAAACACACACACAGCTATAATTCAGATCTGTTGTGTTGCTGCTCTTTAATGACACAAGCGTGCTTATGGTTCAGTGTGACCTTCATAACCAAACCTTGTTTTGGTGTGAAAATGTGTGAAAAATGTTTATCAGCACAGCAGAGGAACATGGGGACATGCAAAAACAAGAGCTTAATTTAATATCTGCCTGCAGATGTGTAATTAAACACAGCATTAGCTGTGTGAGGGAACATCTGTGTGTGTGGAACATCTGTGTGTGTGTGTGTGTGTGTTTTAGGCGTTTGGCAGCAGCTACTGTGATGAACCCCCCACCCAAAGGAACATACAGGAAGTTGAATATCCACCCAAATTCCATTCAGATTGGTGCTAATGGCCTCCATACTGAACGCGCCCCAGACAGCGTCCACAGCCCTGAAATCATTTATATGCCACAGCCGAGATGCCCCCCCCCCCATAACCGCACTTCACGACACAGTGGAGAAAACAGCCTAACTGAAGAAAAGAAAAGACACTAGTGTAATGAAAACCATCCTCCAAAAACAAACAAAAGCAGCACAGAAAAAAACTCAAGACATTGCACCATCCATACGAGTCCCACAGCATCAGGGTTCAAACTCACAGCCGCACAGAAAAGAACATCAGTACCACTAGTGAGGTGGGCAGCGAGACAGACAACAAATGGACAGACCAGATAAACACCCTCAGCGTTCCGAACCGCCAGAAACTGATCTCACTGAAGCGGTCTCACTGAACCGCAGAGGACCACAGTCAGGACAGCAGGAGAACAGACAGATGCGGTTGCTGCAGTCAGTCCCACAGTAAAATTGTATTTCAGACATGTTCAGACTGCGGCCACATCGTCATAGTAATTCTCCTCCAATTTATCCTGGGCTGGGTCGTGGAGTCAACAGGCCAAGTAGGGAAGCCCACATATCCTTTCTCTGGCTCCTTCCAGCTTCTCCTGGGGGATTCCAAGACATTCCCAGGACATCTGCGAGATATAATCCCTCCAGCATGTTCTAGGTCTGCTCTGGTGTCTCTTTCTGGTTGGACATGCCTGGAACACATAAGACGAGACAAAGACGACCTTGCCTGGAAAAGGGAAACAGGGGCCCTCTCCTGAAGCCAGGCCTGAGAAAAAAACTTGTAGGCAAGCGCCTGGTGGCTGGGCTCTAACCAATGGGGCCCAGTTGCAGGCCCACCACCTGCAAAAAGAGAAATAGGGAACCAGTGCTATGCACAATGGGCAACGGGCGGTTGGGGAGGCCCATACAGACTGCAGCTGCAGTGAGAGGAAATATTACTGGTTTCATCCACATCACAGCATGATGTACATACAGCAGATAATGACACACACATCATGTTCAAAAAGAGGGAAATACTCAGACATGTTGCATGTGCATGCATGTGCTGTGTGGGTATGCAGGTGCTGTTCATGTAAAGGAATTACCCCATCCCCTTACACACACAGCAGTGTGTTAATACGGTCATGAACACTGCTGCTTGCTGCCAGGTGTTGAGCTAATTACTGTAATCTGCTCCTGTTAAAATACCCACAAGGAGTTTTTCACTACATGCTCCATTTATGAGCTCACAAAAGCAACCACAATATGCAGAAACAGACTGACAGACAGACTGATAGACACACAGGTAGACAGACACACACACAGACTGACACACAGAGAGCAGATTCTGTACCTGTGGAGATTTGTGTGTTCTCCAGCTGTATTGGTGACTTTGGTTACTCTGTAGCAGAATATTTTCGTCTGTGTCCACCTGACCAAACCGCAGAACTTCTTGTGTGTCATTACAAATCACATAATGACTAAAGACAATCTCCTCAGTGTCTGCCAGCCCGTTCTAGAATACACACAAACACAAAAATCACTCCTAAAACACTTCTGTTCCTTTCTTGATTTGTAATATTTCCTTAAAGTCTAAGATGACGATATGCATCTTGTGTGTTTGAAGGACTGAAGGTCCTGGGCGCGCACACTCACAAACACTGGTGCGCACACACACTTCCTGACAGACAGCATGGAGTGTGTGGACCCTTGAATTGTGGGTTGTGTGTTTTTCTGATTTTATATGTAGAACTCATGCATGTGTTGCATGTTCATAGGATGTGTGTGTTACCCGTCTCCAGGCCTGCATCGCTCGGTCCAGTGTGTGTATGGCATACTGCCCAACAGCAACCTGCAGTGGCTGCAGTGTGGTGCTGCAGTGGAGTGTGTGTTGTGAGTGCGTGAGCGTATGTGTGTGTGTGGCGTGTCCCTGCAGGCAGACAGGCTGGATGAAGGGCAGATGTGTAAGGTTTCTGTACTCCAGCAGTCTGCAGCTGAGAGCAGACGAGAACTTCAACTCCTGACAGTGCTGGGTGACATCACTCCACTGACGCACAAACACACATAGTTCACGCAAACACAAAACTGCAAACTCCTGGTCCTGAGGTAACCTCCTGTCTGGGAGGAAGGGGCGGAGCTTCTGGCATGGCACTGCAAGAAAATAACATAAAAAAGGATATTAAAAACTTAAAAACACACACACACACACACACAGGTATTCGTCATTACTTAGACGTAATGTTTTTTTTATACCATACAATCTATATATTCTATCCCCCTACACTAACCCTACCCCTAAACTTAACTATCACAGAAAACTTTACGCATTTGTCAGAATTTATTGTGGGGGCACTTGTGGGGACATTTTGGTGCCACAACTTTGGTGTCCTTCATGTGAACGCCAAATATTGTTAGAATCTTTTTGTGCCCCCCCTTTTTTTCTGCCACATAGCTTGCTCATAAGGGCCTGCTTGTTCTTGAAGTCATGCAACATCTTCAAGTTGACGAATTGGTTCTATGAGCACTACAGGTGCAAATATGGCTGTATGGCAACCTGAGATTTTTTTTAGCTTCTAAATCTGTCATGTTATTTCCTTTAATAACACAATCATTTCCTTTTTAATGCGCTTGACACTTTACAATTGCTTTTTGGTAACATCATAGAAGATTAATTGAACTATTTGTTCAGCATGTTGGATAGGGGTTCCATCACCTTTTTTGAAGCCTCGTTGTTTCCATACTGCTCCAAACAAATGACAAACTCCATGATCATACGCTGAATCAGTAAAAACATTTGCTGTTAAGCCTTTCGCTAACTGACAAGCCGTTGTAAGAGCTTTTAGTTCTGCTAACTGAGCAGAACATGGTTGCGCACACTGTTGGGTTATATTGGGAGTTGCTCTAGTAGACACAACTTGGCTTTGTTTGTTTTAATAAAGTCTATCTTTTGGCAATGGAACCCACTGTTTGAGAAGTGTTTTTGTAGACTAAGAAAAACCCACCACAGTCCCCATAACATAGCAAACACCAGAACACACACACATATATGTTAGGTTTCTATGCTTTGTGGAGACTTTCAATAGACTTTTATACTGTACAAACTGTATATTCTATCCGAAACCTAAACCCAACCCACAGGAACCTTTTTGCATTTTTACATTTTCAAAAAAGCATCATCTAGAATATTCAACTTTGAATATTCACATACACCTGCATATCCTTTGCAGGTGTGTGTGACTTTTATCATCCTTGTAAGGAAAAAACAAGAACACACAGAACACACACACCCACACAGCATTTTCTATTACCATTTAAAAATAGTTGTGTCTTTAAATGTTTTGATAAATAAGGACGTCTCCAAAGGAGGTTTTTCTGACTTCTGGGTACAGATTTGTCACCAATATATGGTTAAGTAAACACACAGAGATAAGAACACATACATAGACACACACTGACACACACACATACAAATTCAGATCATTCAATGTCTTTCTGTTTAGATTGTTAAAACACACTTTTGAGCTCAAACGTCTGTTGTTGAATGAAAATGATGTTAGACATGTAAATCCTTAAAAAAGAATGTTCCACAGTGATAAGAGAACCTTGTCTTAAACTACTTTAAATGTGTCCTGATTGATGTCACCACACACACACACACACACCTGAGCCCAGCTGATCCAGGTTGTGGCAGAATCTCAGCTCCAGGTATGCCAGTCGTATGGAGATGCCCACTGATGGCACAAACCAGGGTGCGAAACACGAGTCCACACGTGTACATGCGGCCAGTGCTGTCGGACACACCAGTTGATCACACGGCACCTGAGAACCCGATTCACTGTCCGAACTACACACACACACAATAACAACAGCACACTGACCTCCGAAACACAAGTTCATGTAAAACACACACTGACCCCTTAAACACACACACAACAACAACAGTGACACAGACCCCTGACACACTCACACACCAACAGTAATGGCACACTGGCCCCTAAAACAAGTTCATGTAAACACACACTGACCTCTCATCTCCACTATCACTAGAACTGTTGAGCACCACCCTCCAGAGGTCGGAGGTCACCAGTTCAGTCTGGTGTGTGTTGGGGGTCAGGGTGGGCAGAGTCAGCTCACACACATTGCTCTCTGATAGGCTGAATTCTCTATATGGCACAAACGCTCGCTGAAGCTCATCCCAGTACTCTAAACTACAGGGTACCTGGGAGACACACGGACAGACAGAGAGAACAAAGAGACAGACAGTTTACTATTTTACAAGAATGATAAATCTTAACAGGTGTGTGAGAGGGTTAGTTTAAAGGGTGGGGCTTGGGATAAGAAAAAATTGGTCTGCCTCATTAATAAAGCAAAACAAAACTGCAGGTTTAACATATAAAACCCTTGTTTTAGTTTCCCTCACTGCTGTCCAGGATGTACAACATAAGCTGTTAAACTACAAATGTGCTGATCACATCGCTCACTTGAAGAACGTCTCCCAGGTCAGCCGTGCTGATGTCCGGGTCGTCTGTGGTATTGAAGGGAACAGGTGTAATTCTGAGGTAGGTGATGACCCTCGGCTCTGGATATCGCCACAACATCACACCTGGAGAATCATCCGTTTCTTTCCAAAACACCACCTCATGAGCAGACGGCAACTTCTGACATGCTGACAGGTACAGTATCACACCTTTACATTTTGTCTGAATCTGTACAGTAAACAAGAGTGTGTGTGTGTCTTACCTGAGTCCTGTATGTACTGGAAAAGGCCCGTGCGCAGGTCATCAGAGGTGTGTTCTGATTGGGAGGGGTGAGAGGTGGGCGGTGGATTAGAGAGGAGGGGCTTCTCATTAGACTCTGCCTCTACTCTAGTCATTTGACTGCAGTAGTTTTGTAGATGCTCATGAATCTGAGACAAACAGTTAAACTGCAGCTGACCACAAAACACCTGAGAGTGAGAGTGAGAGAGAGAGAGAGAGAGAGAGAGAGAGAGAGAGAGACAGGGATTTTTACTACACCAATATTGTAGTGTAGTATTAGCTCCACCTCACATTAATTATATCCTTTTTACATATTAGCAAATCAATAATTAACCAGCATTTATCATACAATAATAATATTGATTTAAATCTGATTAAGACCCAATCAGTATTTAACCTTTCATAATTATTTCATAAACCTAGAAATAACAGATTCATTGAGTTACTAGACGAGTTGCTGGCTTGGTTTCCATAAATTCTTAGGAACGTATGCTCTTTCTACACATGCACTGTCTGCGTATGCTCTTTCTACACATGCACTGTCTGCGTATGCTCTTTCTACACATGCACTGTCTGCGTATGCTCTTTCTACACATGCACTGTCTGCGTATGCTCTTTCTACACATGCACTGTCTGCGAATGCTCTTTCTACACATGAAAGTATGAAATATATGAAATATATAGTTGGTCCTAGTTATATTATAAAATACAGTTTATTATTAAACACTGGCAGAATGATTAAACTTCTGACTGTGAGAAATGATGTCTTATCACTGTTTTTGTGTGTGTGTGTATGGTTATAGGATGCAATGCCTATAACATTTGCAATGTTTGTGGACCTTATATTCTATGGAGATTACTAAAGACTATCTTAATCCTAAGCAATCTTTCCAAAAGAATATTAGTCTAAGTCATGATGTAGATTAGTTCAATTCAATTCAATTTAATTCAATAATTTTATTTATATAGCACTATATACTTTTATAGTGTTGCATTGCTTCAACGCAGCTTTACATAAAATAAAATAAAACACAGAAAACAGAATTTTTTATCAAACATTTACAACACAGAAAAAAGAATGGTATTGTTGCAATTTTTTATTGTTCATTGTGAGATGTATCTTAATAAAACTAATTAAGGACACTTAGATTGTAGTTGGTTTATGAATACAGAGTTGACTGATAATAACTACAACACATTTGGACCATTTGAACAAACGGAGATGCATTAGAAATACCTGTCATTACATGGGCCTTAGAAAGAAGATACAATTTTATAAGACGAGGATATAAGGGATTTGTCATATTTAATTTGCAATAGCAATTATCCGTTTGAGATTTCCTTTCCTCAGCGTCTTGTACCAAGTCTGCCAAAACTCAAAAGGAATTACAATTGTCTTTGAATTGCTCTTTCTTCTGGTGGTTTTGCGGTCAAACTATTTGCATTTGAATTGTGTCACAACTTTTACACACAAATAGAAAACGCAAATGCAAATGCAGTTTGCAATTACTTTTAAAATTGTGCGCAAAAACACTCTGTCGGGTGTTTGTCAAGTAAATAAGAAAACAGAGAACACCTCTACCCATTAGTGGATGGCTGTGATTGACATGTACCTGTAGCAAGCCGCCTTTCAAGTCTATTAACACTCTGGGTGGAGCAGGTGAGTCAGCGGTGGAGTTTCCACTGTGTCTGCACCAATAAGCTTCCAGATGTGCAGTGCAGGAAAATGGACCCAAAAACACAGCACTTCTGTCCCTCAGACCTGTTCGCACCAACACATCGTCACACTGAAGAGATACACAAACCTCCTTAAAGCCATCTTGAGAGAGAGAGAGAGAGAGAGAGAGAAACATTACATTGTGTGAATGCATGAATCAAGACTGCTTCTGAGAAAGAAAAGCAGAATTACACTGGGGTCATGTGAGAGGATTTCTGCACCTTCAGAGGACAGACTCTGCCCACAGTCTTTCTATATCCTTTACAGACTCCACCCTCCACACACACTCTATATCCCCTACAGACTGCACCCTCCACACACACTCTCTATATCTCTTAAAGACTCCACCCTCCACACACACTTCATATTTCTTACAGACTGCACCCTCCACACACACTCTATATCTCTTACAGACTGCACCCTTCACACACACTTCATATTTCTTACAGACTGCACCCTCCACACACACTCTATATCTCTTACAGACTGCACCCTTCACACACACTTCATATTTCTTAC
>JAZGTI010015972.1:0-13058 GCA_036877585.1 Botia kubotai
ACTTGTAACTTGTAGACTGCGTATCTGACAAAAATGCATTTTCACCTTGTTATGACCTGAGTATTAGCTAGCAGAACTGTATTAAAGAATTAAACATATGTGATAAGGCCACTACAGGCCATTGCCAAGGCATAGTGTAAGACAGGGAAGGGCAAGTGACAAGCACAGGGCAGCAGGATAAGAAATCAACAGTGACAGTGATAGAATTTGCATGATAGTATCTGCAAAACAGCCGTCATCGTCCTGGCAGATTGGAGGCCATCAGCCCATCTCTGGGCACAGATCAGTGCTCAGCTGCCAATGTTGACTCTGGCCCTGAAAGTAAGCTTTGAGCGATGATCAGCGATATAGACCCATAAATAGAAATCCATTTTCCTGCCATGTAGGTTGAGCAGGGTGTGGGGAGGAAAGGCTCCTGCCAGAATGCCACTTTTGTTCTGAAGGTGAAAAGATTACAGACATGCTTCTGCAGCCAAATGTCCGCTGCTAGTATGTGGTGCACTGCTGTCTGTGACACAGGTCCAGAAAATATTTTAGGTTGGAAATAAATAAATGATCAAATTAAACTATAGGTGTTTAAACTGTATGTGTCTTTGTTTTAAATATTTTCCTTGAAAGGCATTTAAAAGGTCCCAACCTGTTCCCTGGCATTCCAGAGCTCACCTATTAAAGTACACCATGGGTTTTCTGTTGATCACATAAATAAAACATCTAGATGTGAACAGGGGCTAATGAATTACTGATTTTGTTGTTACTTCAGAGTGCTCCATGCCATCTTGGCATTTCCTGACACAGAATTTACTTAATTTCGGATACCAACACCACTAAAGTTGTTGCACTATTCTCAACCATTGCTGAGCCTCTAGCTTCAGAATAGCTCTAACCAGGTATACAACTTTAGTTGAAAGCTTTGATAAACAGACCGGGGGTTGTTGAAGTGGCAAGGGTTTGCGTCAAGATAAAAAATGTATAAAGAGCACACCTAGCTCTTTCTCTTTTTCTCTCTCTCAGCTGAAAGAAATAGAGCAAACTGTGTTGTACAATGCCGAGGGAAAACACTGTTCAAAAAGCACCAGGCTGAACAAGGGATCAGAAAAGAAAGGAGAGAGTGCAGTTTGCAGTTCGCCTACAAGGAGATTCTTCCTCTCGTCCCAGGTGAGGGAGCTGAAAAAGATATGAACCTTAGGAACCAATTTGCTGAGATTTGTTCAATAGACAGAAGCCCAGGGTCTTTCACTGGATGGAGATGAAGTTACTTCAGAGGAAGAGAGTACTCTCTTTGTCTGACTTTTGGTTTAAAGTGAGACAGGCCCAGAGCAGTTCAAGTTCACACTAATCCATAAGAGGGGCAGAGAGAAAACTCAATATTATTTGGCTGTCTAATGTAAAAATGCTAATGTGTTTGAGATATTTAATGTACAGCTTCCATTAAAGGGCTTCATATGGCATACAAATCATTGGTCCTGGAACAATACTCCTGCCAATTAAAAATAGTCCTAACCTAAACCTTCTTTAAACCTAATCCAACAATCTGAATCATTGTTCTAGGACCAACAATGAAGTTGATCCAGGAACATGTGCGACTCTGCAAAATCACATTCACTGATGCATCACTGTTACTGTTGCTGATATTTAAAGTTAAAGGACATGCTTAATGTTAAGGACACCTTAACTTTAAAGATTAAACTTGGAAATTTACATTTATGCATTTGGTAGATGCTTTTATCCAAAGCAACTTACATTGCATTATACATTGTTTCTGAGTATGTGCGATCCCTGCGATCTAACCCATAACCTTGGCATTCTTAACGCTATGCACTGAGCTACAGGAAATGTAACTTGAAGAAACAATAATGCTGTCAGACTCAAAGATCTATATTAAAGGATATAAACCAGAAGGTGGGCTCTTTTGATTTGGACATGTATGCAGCAAATAGCAACATGGTAATAAACACTCTAAACACCTTAAAAATTGCAACACCTTGGCAACCATCCAGAACACCCTAGAATCATGACAATGATTTTTACATGGGGAAGCAGCACTATTATATTATTTATTTATATTGTTATATTCTATTGTTTTGTGTGATTTATAGAAGAAACAATAGTGTATTGTTAATTAATTGAAAAAATGCAGGACACAAACATATTTTCATGTGACAATCTGTAACACAATGAATTTACACCATGTTTGCAATACAAAGACACTTACTGTAGAACAGTCTATTTATTTACTGTGATCGTCATTAGTAGCAATTTAGTTTTTACCGAGGCTATAACCATAATGCAAGGCATCAGCAGACTATATTTTCAGAGCAATATTTATCTGTAATGATGCTAGTGGTCTCAATGCACACAATAGGAGAAAGAAACTGTTCGGAGGGCTATTGAAAGGTGTGTGATTTATTATTGCCCAGCCACTTGAAAGTCACATTTGTCTCAGGCTGCAGTCCAAACACACAGGCAGATATATTTACAATATTGTTGGGGTGCAAAATCTATTCCACTATCCTTTAAAATGATAAAATGCCTTATGTTATCTCTTCCCAAGCTTAGCTTAGTCGCCAACCTTAAACACCTGTTTGTGGCACCAACTTTACCTTTGAATGAGCATTTTGATGAAGCCCCGTGCTGCTTCTCATAATGCCAGAAAGTCAGTCATCAGTTGAGCACATTTTCATGATTGACTAAAGAGGGGTGCCAAGAAACTGCCCAAGATAAATGCCACTGAGAATTGGATTGTGAATTTTAGATGTATAGTAACAGATGGCAAACCAAGCAGAAATCAAAAATATTTTTTGTTTTCCTTTGATTTAGGAGCAGTGATACTAAATACTAACAGCACCAGGCTACTGACTGGATTGTCCCGAACACACAGACAAAAGCAACTTGGTTGGTTTTCTTTCCCTGGAACGCAACCAGTCCCTGAATATCTTGCTACCTGTCCATTTTAATTGCTTTCAAAGCTTGAGAGTATGAGAAACTGTGCTAGCCCATTAAAAAAAAAACCTTTGAAGGCTATCCAAAGCTCCCTGATTTGTGTATTCAGCTACCCCCTTCCACTCATTCCTGTAGCTTTAGAGCAACTCCTTCGCGCTACATTAAAATTTTTTTTTTTAATTATTATTCACTAAACTTGATCTCAGGAGCGTATAGTAAAAGTGACCTATTTATCAGAATATGGTAACCCATACCTGAAATGTGACCTCTGCATTTAACCTATGACTGGTGAGGAGTAAACACACACTGCAAGTCGTGAACACGCACACACCCGGAGCAGTGGGCAGCACGTTACTGCGCCCGGGGAGCAATTGGGGGTTAGGTGCCTTGCTCAAGGGCACTTCAGTTACAACCCCCCAGTGCTGGAATCAAACCAGCAACCTTCTGATTACTACTACAACTGATTACTATTACAATTTACTAACCAGTAGACCACAACTGCCCAACAACTGCCTATTCAGTGTGTATTCACTGAAGTCATGAGATAGGCTGTGCTGTGTGTGTTGAGGTCATAAACATCAATACACTGGACAAACTGTATGTGTATTTACATGAAATGTATTCTTAAACACTCAAGCATTCCAGGTTTCACATATTTTAGTTAATGCTATTTTGATGTATTGTACACATTATTAGAGAAATGTTTTGGGTTCAGTACAAGTTTAGAACTATCAACAGCATTTGTGGAATAATGTTGGTAAAAACCATAATGTGGTCTCTCAGTTTTGGTTTGTTTTATCTGTTTGTTTATTTTTTTTTGTGGTTACACTTACAATAGGCACTTACAATAGAAGTACATGACTACTAACTTTTGCATGATGTGTGCAAAAATACAGAGCAGGGGCATAATATAGAGAAACTAGATAGGTACATTTTCTGAAGAAAATGTAAGTGGTGCGTATTTAAACGATGTTAACACAATTTAGCATGATATTAGCATGCTTTAGGATAAAATAACATGATGCTAACATAACTTAACATGATGCTAGCATGACATAGCATAATGCTAGCATGATTTAACACAATGCTAGCATGACATGACTTAGCACGATGTTAGCATGATGCTAGCATGACATGACTTAGCACGATGTTAACATGATGTTAGCATGACTTAGCACAAAGTTAGCATGCATGATGTTAGCATGATGCTAGCATGACTTAGCATGAGGCTAGCATGATGCTAGCATGACTTAGCATGATAGATCTCAAATATATAAATACTCAAATATGGCTTATTCATGATGTTAGGAGGTTGCTAGGGTGATATAAATGGTTGTTAGAGTGTGGTCAGGAAGTTGCCAGGGCAATACCTAAATACCTCAGTCCTAGCTGTCCTGAGACCAACATTTTTTATGATGACCCTGGGACAACAACTGCCTCAAACCATTGCCTGTGCACCATTATACCAATACTTATACCAAGAGCGCAAGTGAAAAGGTAAGACAATGGCTTTTTAATTTCTCCTATCAATTTCAGCAGTATATTAGTGATAGTAAAATTTATATTACTTTCTAGATTTTTTTTTTCATAAGACTTTCTAGATTCATATTAATTTCTAGAGGCGGACTCTGCAGGTGGGCACATAGTGATGATGTCACAATTGGCTGAGGCAGTTGTTGTCCCAGGGTCATCACAAAAAAATGTTGGTCTCAGGACAGCTAGGACTTGGCAAAATCAGGATGTGCATACCTAAAGCCCACTGTTAACAGGGTAAAACCAATAGACGAATACGTGTGTGACTTAAAAGAGCCAACTCCTATGTCTCTATGATGTTCTGGTGCTGAGATATTGCTAATTCATGTTGGTTGCTAGGCTGCTCCAATGGTTGTTAGGACATGGCTGGACAGTTTCCATGGTAATAATTAAAGACTACATGCCAGTCTGAGTCAAAAGAGGCCACCCACTTGTCTTCACAATGTTCTGATGCCTCTCACCTTTTTCAGTGGGGTGGTTGCTGGGATACTGTAACTGGTTGCTAGGGCATGGCTATGAAGTTGAAATGTTACCATTTGTTGCTGCTTACTAAGCTGAGCAATATGAGCCCACCCCAAGTCTCTATGAAATTGTGATGTGGAGCTATAACGTCACAAAATTCAGCCCAATGTTAAGTCTTTTTTCGCCCGCTTTTTCGTACGCCCCAAAAACATTGTACACCTGCTTATAAAAGTCATAGCACACCCCACCACAATAAGCCGGTTGATTTGATACCTCATTCATGGGTCTACAATAAACCGTGTGGGACAAGTAGCGTGTAGAAATTTTGTAAAAGTAGTATTTCGGAAAATAATGCTTCATAAGGGTTATTTTAATTTTTGTTACCTTAAGGTGGTGGTAATCAACATTATACCACCACATATAACATCATATATAAATGCTGTTAAAAGTTGTTTTCAAAATTTAACAAAATGAATTATACTTGTGTGTTACATTGTACATTTGACATAAAGATATATTATTTTATGCCTCCTCTGTCAAAACTGAGCACCGTTAAGTTCTGTAGAATTATTTATGTGTGCCCATTCAAGGGTTTCTTGGGTTGGTAGAGCACCGCCTACATTAATGTTATTGTCCTCAACCGAAATGGAGTTTACAGTCCCTCGTGCTGAAACCTATATATTTTGTAGCAGGCATGTCATGTTGTTTTGTCAAGTTCTTTGTTCAAACTTTTAGGATATGGAAAGTCAGTCTATTTGTATGAAGTTTGATAGGCAAGAGAAAGAGAATAGGAAATGATCTCATTATATTCTGGCTTCACACAACCTTGACCACATGATTTAGTCGGTGCAGTAAAATACAGAGGAGAATAGTTTTTTCACTCATTGTATTTGGCTACATTTGAGTGTGCAAGACTAATGCCTTGGAAAGTAGAGTAGGCCGACGAAATGGTCCAATAGTACTGACTAACTGGATTTGCTTTAAACGGATGTGTACGATTTGTGCACAACTTTGCAAGGATACTTCGGAGAGAAAATTTTTAATCTCATAGCTCCAAACTTTTAATGCATAAGTTCTCTGCATTTTCTCTCCTTGTCTTTGTGCAGATTAGACTATTGTGTATGCAAATGCAGAGGAATGTGCCGTGGCTTTTCTTTTCTCTGAATGCTTGTTTACACTGGAACACCAATTTGACACAAAACCTTAAACAGGAAACTAGTAACACAACAATATAGTACCTATTCCAATACAGCACCATCTTAGTGTATTTGATCTGTGGAACTTCCTCATCAGGGCTGAGGCTTTATTTGAGCTCAGAACACTAAAAGCTCTAACGAAATTGAAAGGTTTAGAAACTTGGGTGATAAATATGGTCATAAAGACCCACATTGTTCATGTATTTTCAGAGAAAGTCAATTCTGCAACACTGGTATATTAACCACATCAATCACATACAATTTTATGCTCCAACACAAATACTTTAATATAATACTAAACTATAACTTAGACTGTGTATATTCTAATCATTTTATAGATTAAAGACTCTTTGTTGCCACAATAAACCTGTTTATTAGTGGTGTTTGCTAAGGCAAACATTACTTTTACTATTGTACATATGGCCACCCTAAGTACCACTGTGGGGTAAGAGAACACTAAGTACTGAACTTTTGTGCTCAACTCATCCAAAACCATTGGTGGACAGATTTGCTATTACTTTTTATATATACTATGATTTTTTCTGGTGGATGATTAAAGGAGGCACCAGAACCATACTCAGGGACCGTAATTGTTATGGAGAAGGCCACCGCTCCGCCTCCCCCACGCCGCCAAAAGGAGCCGTCACCCGAGTATTACAAGTTACAAGTGGAGTTTATTGTCATTTCAACCATATACAAGTACATAGTGAAACGAAACAACGTTTCTTCAGACCTAGTTGCTACATAAGACAAACACTGAACATCAGACATATTAGTGTTCTAGTGAACTACAATTCCCATGTTCCCTGTACCTAGGGCTGATTACGTCCTGTTTGCCGCACCTGTTCCCAATCAGCCTCACTATATAAGCCCTGGACGTTATTGGACTCATTGCGATGTCTTGTTTTGCCCAGTCAAACATTTCAGAGTGGGTTTCTCTGATGATTACCTGGTTTGTTTGGTATTGTCTATCGTTTTTGATTGTTTGCTGCCTGCCTTTTGTTTTTGCATTGGATTTGCCCTCATTGCTCTGCTTGCCGGTATTCAAACTTTGGCCTGTTTTACTACTCTGTTAATAAAAACTGCACATGGATCCACATGCCCCTGAGTCTGTGTTACAGTAATATCTGATCTGGATGTTAGCTTTTCTGGTTTAGGCCAGTAAATAACCAAAACTGTATAGCACATGAGCAGGCGTCATTCAAATTTTCTTCAGAAAATATAAAAAACATTTTTTTTAATACTTTTGCAATATGCAGCAGCCTTTAGCCCATGCAATCACATGGATCAATGTGTCTCAGCTCTGTGCTATATCACCATGTGCTTGCTTACGCTTAAAGAAACTTAGTTGTGCCAGATCTGCCTGGTAGTTTGTCATTTATACCTTTGTGGAAGGGCTTTCAGAGATTGAAAATTATCTCCCTTTTCAATGAGCAGGACTGAATACAGCTTTTTTCATGTGTTGTTCACTGGCAAAGTAAATTGTCAGAGCTAAGGAACACAATACATTTAGTTCTGGTCAAACTGCTGCTTTTTAACATAGAAATTATTTATGATTTCTTCTCTCTCAACCCTGACTACTCCCCCTCATCTTAACTGGCTCTTTAAAGCTTTGGATTTAAAACTTTGGGATTGTTTTGTTGCATTGAATCTGGTGCTGGAGAGAAGCAGCAGAGAACTAGAGAGCAGCACAGGTATACTACTACAGGTATACTAAAGTTATGTCTGAGGTGATGTCCAAATATTTCATTGTACAGAGTAAAGAAAATATACAGCTGTTACTAATAGTATTATTAATTTCTAGAGAAAGCATGTTCATTTAATATATATCTTAATTTGTTGTGGATTAAATTGACTGCCAGATGCGTAAATGTAATTGAAGATGATTAAAAACAAATCAACGAATTACAGTATTTTTTTGTTAAATGTAATGTGTAATTATCTTAAATTGTTTACCTTTTGATTTAGGGGTGAAAAACGCCCTGGATCTGTTTGACAAAGTGTGAAAATTATCCAATGTGTGTGTGCGAGTGTGTGTTAGGACGTAACAGCTCGGAAAGCCAAGTCTTTAATCAATCATAATTAATGCATAACATATTGTTGGTAGGAAGTCTTTCTTAACTGGATACTGAATGTGAAGTGGGCCACAACGGAAGAAATGAGCAATAGATCAGCTGGAAAATAAGCATTCTGCTGTCACTATGTAATATAAATACATGATCTGTCCTATTAAATTCTGTTTTACAAAGATAGTATTGGTGTCTTCATTAAAACACATGGCTAGGTTGATGTGACGCTATTGCACTCCTGCATTTTATTACTAAAACAATGATATGTAATGTGTTATTTGTAATATAAAGGAGTTCTTTGTAATTCCCTATTTGATTGCAAGGCTTACAACAATTATGATGTCTAATTTATGTATTTAGGCATACGAATTCAGATGAGTGAGAAACACAGATGTTTAGGTAAGCGACACTGCATCTGAATTTTGATGATGCCCTCTTGAAGTCTCGGCGGGACCAGGGACGCAAAGTGTTGATCGTTGCCTCACACTGATAAGTAAAAATGTTTCCAGAGCGTAAAGAATCGAGTGTTGTGCATGAGGGATAAACCCCAATCTGTCTCCACACACTGAACTTGACTTGCTAATATTTGCATTGGAAATCAGGTGGAAGTTCTGCTAAGCTCCCTATTACAGCCTCATATATGTAAAAGGGTCCTAGCATATGGCCCACCCATCTAAAGAGGCACTGGGCAGAAAATAAGATGCACTAAGATGAATGTTTCAAAAAAAGAAAACTGTAATACAATCTTATACATTATACAGTATATTTTTAATAGAGTAGTAAAAAGCAAAATCAGACGATTAAACAAATCAATAGATTTGTTATTAAACTAACAAAAAAATGCAGACTGAATAAACAAATAATCAAACTGTCACAGAGGAGACCCCTGCTCCGCGCCAACTGTTTATTTATTTTTAATTTTTTTGGTCTGCCCGAAGACATAGTCTCCGATTGGGGACCGCAATTTACATCTACAGTATGTTCATAATTTTTCAAACTTCTAGGTGTAAACATAAGCTTAACCTTTGGTTACCACCCCAAATCAAACGGGCAAATGGAGCGATTGAATCAAGAGATCATCCGCTTTGAGATCTTACTGTCAAAAACGGCAGTCTGACTGGAGCAAATTTCCCCCTATTTCGGGCCCACACACATCTGCTACACGCAGTATGACGCCAGGCTTTCCACGGCAATCAGCACCGGTGCGAAGGTCCCACCTACGCTCCAGGTCAATGGGTGTGGTTGTCCACTCAAACTACCCTGCAAAAAGCTCAGGTATGCCCAGGTATGTTGGTCCATTTAAGACAATAAGACACATCAGTTCCAGTTTCCTTTTGTCTAGATTTCCCCTGCTAATTACCATATCTCTCCCACTTTCCACATGTCACTCCTGAAACCCGCTGGTAAACCGGTTGGAAAGTCGGAGGGGGGTCCCAGAGAACAAACCCCCCCCAATCCTAGTGGATGGCAAGAAGGCTTACACAGTCTGTGAACTTCTCGATTCTAGGCGCCGCGCTCCAGTATCTGGTCGACTCTGAGGGGTACAGCCCGGAGGAACGGTCCTGGGTCAACGCGGAGACATCCTTGGTGTCTGTCCATGGTGTCTGTCGAGGAATTCCATAGAACTCATCCGGGAAAGCTGGCCCGTTGATCTCTTGGAAGACCCCGGCACTGCTTTTTTTATTACAAAACATTGTAATAAAAAAATCTTGCTCTTTAGATAAATGTAGCATTAGTTAAATACATTGAGTACCAAATGTCATTAGACAACATTGAACATTATTATTGTTTTTTTTAACTTTATTGAAGTGCTCTGGGTGCTACTCAGTGTGTCTATTTCTAACCAACCACATTAGGTTAATGGTCTTTGTTTCTTGCATCTCACTAGCTTGAGTCCTATATGATGATGCTGAGACAGAGAGACAGCAATTAAAATGCTTGTCTGGATCACAAGAAGTTCCATAGTACCTAATTTCATGCTAATTCATACACACTGTAACACCATGTCAATGAACACAGATTACAATGAATTGGCACTTATGGCCCACTATGACAGAATGCCCTACATAAAACTATCTGCATGATCTGAGAAGTCATTTAGACCGGATTTAGTAATTACACAATTGCATAAAACTGTGTGAAATTGTGCAGATAATCTGCTAAATCTCCCAACATGAAAAGATAATTGCTACAGAAATTAGCCGTACCTGAGGTTCATTTATTTGGTCATGGCTAGTTTCTTACATGGTAAGGATCAGATATTACTGTTTATTATGAGCAGGTCAGAGTATAGCTGAAGGTCGACCATTAGTGCTGGCACCATTAAAATGCTAATTATAAACAAATTAAATAGTTATGCTCCTTTATAACAGTTATTAGATAATTACTAATAAGAGTGAGTAGTTTAGTGAAATATAGGTCTGGAGACCACACAGTGTGTGAAATAAAGAGAACAAGAGCTGGACTGAATTTACGGCCTGCCACTGGAATTAAGAGGGTTTACTATAAATGGAGTCTTGCATATATTAACTACTGACCTACTATTTGGTTTACTATTCTGAGAACCAGTATTATCATTGGAAGAACAAATATAACATTCAAGTAAAGAAAAGGTTTCCAAAGAGCATTGTCTTTAAAGGTGAAGTATGAACTCTAGCCTAATATGCAGAAACAGCTATAGATATAAGTTATCCAATCGTGTAAACTGTGGCTGTTTAAGGTGGAGGTAATGTCAGATTAGTGAAAACATTCTTCCTTTATGGTTCTTTTCAATAGAGTTAAACCAGTTTGCAACAAACAATTTATCTACAAATCGGAAAGATCTGGGCTGCATTTCTCAAAACCATCATGAGCCTAAATTGATCGTAGAGACTATTGGGGCCAATTGGTGCTACAGTATACTCAGGCTTACGGTTCTTTTTAAAAACACAGCCCTGGTTAATTAAAGTGATGCTTCAGGTAACTGAATAAAAAAAACTGTACACAGAACCATGATAAAGCACAAACAGTTACTGTGATTATCAGACCTCAAAAGTAAGAAACAGCAATATCTGATGACATAGACAATTACTAAAGTGGAACTTTGTCAGACTTCTGTATTGAGCATTACTGAGTGGTGATTTGGTGTGGAACTGCCATTTGGAGAAGTCTGTTTGAAACTGCAGGCATTCAATAAATGACACTCTTGACCTTTAAAAACTCATCTTCACTACTTCCACTATCCTATAATGTGCAGACACTTTTTTGCAAAACATTTTGTGCTGTCGTGAGAGGTGGATCAGTGGTTAATTTTAACTCCTTTCACAGGTCATGGGTCAACTCTCCTTTCTATGAGGGTGAGTTCATGTATGCTTCAGTGGAAGCTTAGAGGAGAAGGGGAGGTTGCTAGACCAAATTCCCTTCCTGCATATAAAGTGATTTTTCACTAGTGAACTACAAAGACCAGCGAATTGGCCTCCAAGCCTGTACTGAGTGCCACAGAGGGGATGTTTGAAACACTTTAGTCCAGTCAGCACTTCAGACAACACCCCAGGGAGGACATAAAGTCAACTCAAATAAAAATCTTGTCAGAGTCAGATGTTCAGATGATGTAAACATCAAACAAGTATTTACATTGCGAAAGGAAGTGTGAAGAAAACAATACGCTACAATATGTGACACAACTAGGATCACAGAACTGATTAGCTGATTAGGAATTAATATTATTATTAAAATCAAACAGCTATTTAAAAGTTACAAATAGCAGTTAAGATGTTTAATCCTTTACTCAAGGCCAATTGTATTTGAAAAAGTATGTTCATATGTTTGGCACATGACTCCAAGCAGCTATTTTTTGAGTCTGATTGATGAACACAGGGTAAAACAGACTAAACATGTCCCCTGGTGTTTTGGTTTATTCTGTTCACAGAACATCCCTGGATGTCCTTGTAGATGCAATAATTAAAATGGTTACCGCTGTGCACAACTGTGCATATAAATACGGGCTGCTGATCACACTTACAATGTTATCATAAACATGGAGGGGTGTTTCATTTAGCTGCTAATCACCTGGAACACACCAGCTCACCTTCAAAGGAGTGCAATGAAATCTTTAACCAGAAAGCACACATGCCACATGTTGCACAAAAATGCTCAAAAATGCTTTAGATTTGTCTTATAAGATGGATAGTAGTTAAATAGTTTAGAACATTGTTGAGTAATTTTGTCCAAACACGTTTGAACACAGTATTATTTTTGTTATTGTACATGTTTGGGCACAAACTCATGGTGTTTCTAATACCTCAGTGCTTGGGTAAGAGCAGAGAGACTGCAATATATTAGCAACAAAAACTAGTGCAGCTACAGTGCTCAGCATAAATGAGTACACCCCACTACATTTGTCAGAAAACCTTTAGTTTCCTTTCAGAATCAACATTTTCTATGAGATACTATACTACAAAATACTCCCACAAATGTGGGCCATTGATTGCAAACAAGATTTGTTAATTTGCACACACAAAAAAGTGATTTTTCTGACAAATTCATTCAAGCCCATGTTGCAAAAATAAGTACACCCCAATTATTCTGAATGACAGATCCTAGAGACGCCATGTAGATGGAGAAGAGGAGTGGTTGGACACCTCTCATCTCCAGGACACCCTGAACGTCCTATCTCTCGTACAGGTCGTTCAGGGTGTCCTGGAGAGGAGAGGTGTTCAACCTGCAACACCTAGACACTGGGGTGCCCCAGGGTTCAGTTCTTGGACCACTCCTCTTCTCCATCCACATGGCGTCTCTAGGATCTGTCATTCAGAAACATGGCTTTTCCTATCACTGCTATGCGGATGACACCCAACTCTACCTCTCCTTCCACCCTGAT
>JAZGTI010015973.1:0-13057 GCA_036877585.1 Botia kubotai
TAAGACTTCAGCTTGTGTTCAAAGCCCTCCGGTTGTTTTGATGGGTCACAAGGACGCCCAATACTTCACAAACACTTCACATGACACCCTCGTGTCATCCAGCTAACAGAGAGCGTTCTCAGAACATTGGCTAATGTTCTCTACAAGTTCTCGTAACGTTATCACGAAAGTTTTAGCATGTTAGTAAAACTTTTGTTAACGTTATGTATCATAAATCAAATACATTATTTTCAAGCAGTTGGTGGAATGTTTTAAAAACTGCACAGAATTAAAAAATGTTCAAACAACTTTCTTATCACCAAGCATTAATGGCTATGCATCATCATCGTAGAACTTTTAAAATGGTTCTTTTAATTCATTTTAATTAATGGAAACGTTCTTACTAACGTTACTAAAACGTTCCTACAACCTAAAATTGTTAGCTGGGTCACCTGTCAGTTCCGAAACACTCGAGTAGCTATCAGACCCGTCGAGGTGTGGACGGTCTGCACGGTGCTTGCACACCGTGTTGCTGTGTATCCGTGCATGTCTGTGATGCAGTTTCTTGAGTGCTTTGACGCTGTTTCTTATCTCGGCTGAGTGGCTCCAGTTGTTTGCCACTGAGGGCCATCAGGAGCCCAGAAGCTCTGTTCTTTACCTGCGAGACGTGCTTATATTGAAACTTTGTCCCTGGTGCCGAACTGCCCGTGTGAAAAATGAAACACTCCAGTGGCCACAGGTATATTCACACAGGAAGTGAGGTCATCATGAGGGCGAAATCATAGAAGTGTAACCTGACCGTACTCTACTTAACCTACTAGACGCTAAGTACACTAAGAGCAGCATGTCAAATGAGTAGGAAGGCTGAAATATGTTTTCAAACTTTGATATCCCATAAGGCCATGCGAGCGGGGTGGCTTTTTCAAGTAAGTGCTTCCAGGAAAGTTGTTCTTTAGGGTTAAACTGAACATGTTTACAGATGCAGTGCCTCTCTATCACCATCTCTGTTTGAAACATATAATTGCAGGTTACGTTATGTACTTTTCATTACATATGTTGAAGTCAAATCAAGCCAAACTGGAATGACCTGATTATAGATCATTACTATAAACTTTCTGCTGGGAATCAGGGTGAGGTAAGGAGAGTTTTAAACACTGGTCTGTGATGGACTTGCTAAGTAACTGTTTTTGTTTATTTTTAGCACAAAAATGTGCACCCGATATACTAGTGAGGATTAAGAGCTGAGGTGAAGAGGTGACGGGTGGTGGCAAACAATTCAACTTAAAATTAATCTCTCTCACACACACACACACACACACACACACACAGGCTCAATCATGGATTTGGTATCTCAGGTGTTAGCCTGAGTCATTTGTTGGAATTGCACAAAGGACTGGGATGAGATCCAGAACTAATAGCTTCTCGGATATCTTCATTAGAAAAGGAGTCACTCCTTTATCAGAGAAAATACACATGAGTGTTGTAAAAAACACAACAGACTCACTTAAGCGTATGTAAATATGCCTTCATGGAAAACATCAAGTAACCCCGATGAAAAATATTCACATAGACGGTTAAAAATCTGGGGAACATGTTAGAGGATGAGTGTAGCTCGTGGAAGATGTGTGTGTTAAATGTGAGGGATGTTCCAGGCACACACACACACACACACACACTACAGACAGGTTCATACTGATCAATATAGAGCGTTTCTGTCCAGATCCGTCCCCTGAGCAATCGACCATGCCGTTGTGTAATCGACGCATCGGTCAGCACGCCAGCGCGCTGGGCTGCAGACAGCCAAGCATCAAAGCCGAGCTGATTAATCGGTTAACAAGCGTTTGTTCTGCCACAGTGACCAGACGGCTGGATGCAGCCGAGTGAGTTCATTGGCTGATTAGCAGATAACGATCAGAGTGTGATGACCTGACCGGACAGACGCTCCGCTTGTACTATAGAGGACACCTTTACTTCCTGCTTTCCTTCTTTATTCGTTTTTTTGTTACATTTTATCTTCCTTTCAATTCAGAAAGATGTGTTTCTTTCTGTGTTTTCTTTTATTTGTGTGTCTGTCTGTCAGTGTTGTGTTGTAGTTAAAGTGTGGTGTATCAACAGCTGACACTGAGCGTCACTGAGTCTGTTTGCTTTTAACTGTCTGTCTGTCTGTCTGTCTGTCAGTGTTGTGTTGTGCTGTAGTTAAAGTGTGGTGTATTAACAGCTGACACTGAGGGTCTCCTGGTCCGTCTGTCTGGCGGTCTGTCAGTATTGCGTTGTAGTTAAAGTGTGGTGTATCGACAGCTGACACTGAGCGTCTCCTGGTCCGTTTGCTTTTAACTGTCTACAGGCTTATGAAGGTCTTTGTCTCACCTTCTACCGAGGACCATCGATACATAAAAGCACAAGGCCAATCTTTCAAATGAGCTTCATTTTGTCATGTTTTACTGTGGGCTCTCAGATGGAGGCTGTGGCTGCAAATGACATTTCAGAGAATTCACCAAATAGCACCAATAACATCATCTTTGTTGCATAGAGAGAATATAGACAGTGCAATTATCCAGGAGGATCTCATGTGTGACAGGCAACCTGAGGAGGTCAAAAACACTTATTAACTTCAAACTGTGTGTGTGTGTGTGTGTGTGTGTGTGTGTGTGTTCAGTGGAATAAATGATACATCTCTCTTTGTGTAGTTGAACAGTAAATGTTTATTCATTATAACTTACCGTTCCAACTTTTGCTGCTGTTTTTAGTATAAAGTAAAACCTTTTCTGCTTAGGATGTCTGACTGGCTATCTGAATATGTTGTGTTTTGTGTGGCGCATTTCAGATTCATTTACATAAACTCATTTAAAAGGTAGATTGCCCCAAAATGAAAATTCTCCCAGCATTCACTCATCCTCGTGTCGTTCCAAACCTGGATGACGTTTTGCTTCTGAGGAACACAAAAGAAGATATTCTGCAGTATGTTGGTAACCAAACAACATTGGCACCCATTGACTTGCGTTGTGTGAACACAAAACCACAGAGATATTTCTCAGAATTTCTTTCTTGTGTTCCACAGGAGTAAAAAAGGTGTGGAATGACATGAGGGTGAATAAATGATGGAAAATGTTTCCTGTTTGGGTGAACTATCCCTTTAATATTTTGTGAGTAAGATTATTTTTTGTAGGAATGAATAGGAATAGAACACAATAAGATAGTCGTAGGTAATCCAGCGAAGTGCAAAAAAGCACAAAGAACAATTAAATAGACTGTTTGCCCAGCCAGAATGCGAGACAAACAACACCACACATGTGCATAAGCCCACATAGAGGACAAAACTGGGGGAAAACCCTGCATTGCTTCCAAGCAGCACGAGACCGAGAGAGAGAGAGAGAGGGAGTGTGGGTGAGGGGAGAGGTCGAGTGAGGAGCAGCATCTGCTTCGCGCCTCAGTAGTTTTAAAAAAACAAGTGTGGAGAAAAATGCTAGACTGTGAATACACCTGTCTGTGTGTCGCCATAGCAACCTAATTAGAAGGCCAATAGGATGAAGGCAGGGGTTGTTTAGAGACGCCAAAGAGAGGAGCTCAAAAACAGTTCAGTGGAGAAGATGAGAGAGAGAGAGAGAGAGAGAGATCTGACAGACAGTTCAGCTCAAGTGTGAGAAAGAGAGAGACTGTCTTTTCCTGTATACTGTGTTTTCCTTCATACATTTAAAACAATTACTATATAATCAAACGTTGGTTTAATCATCGTTACTGTTGTTATAATTGTATTGTTTATTAGGTTTATTATTGTATTATACGCAGCGCTCCTGCAACTTATTTGGTGGTACAAACAAAATATGTTTCATTATGCAGTGACAACATGATCTAAGTAACGGTGAGAGACAAAAGTCTCTGTATTCAGAGACTGTCTCTCTCTCTCTCTCTGTTTGGCTGTCTGGGAAGACTCGATATGGGAAGATTAGATATACAACACATTCCTTTCTCATCCAGAGACAGTAACTGTTTAAACTGTAACCTTGTAAAGACAGGAATCTGACACTTGAACAGGACACAGCTGTTCTAAAAAAGAAAACCAATTGGATGAGGTGATTAAGTAAAACAGACATGAAGGCTAAGATGTTTCTGATTAATAAGATGAATTAGGTTATAGTCCAGACCGTACGTCACATGTTCAGAAATGAACAGATCGCGTTTCCATCTTATTCAGAACACTTCCGGAGGATTCATGGAGGTCTGTTGTGGTTCCAGTGTGTGTGTGGGGGGGTTCCTCCCTCAGGCCGTTTCGGGGACCCTCCTCTATAAAAATTCCTTACATTCCTGCTGCTAACTGGACCAGAACCGTTGAGTTTCTGGAGACCTCTTTTATTACCCTTTAAGAGTGTGTGTGTGTGTCCCAATCTTTTTTTTTGCTTTGTTTTTCTCTCACACACTGCGTCATCTTCACCAAGTGAGGTGCAGTCAGGCAGTATATAATTTATTTTTGGTTTGACCTTCAAAAACGTGCACTTTCTTTTCTCGGTAAACACAATGTTCTGATACAGCTTGAGAAAAAAAACCTGCAAGAAAAGCATTTCCCATAGCACATCACAGATGAGGAGATCTGCGAGGTCAGAGGTCAAAGGTCACGCCAGCCTGGACCGGCACCCAGGAGGGCTTTGCATTATGAGAAGGATTTATGAAATCCAGCCAGAATCGCTCTGTAGCCTCGAGTCTTACCTGGATCTGCCGTCATACATACACATGAAGAACTCCACACAGCACAAAGATTTAGTCTTATGAAAACTATCCCTGCTGTCTCACTGCTGTCTGTCTGTTTCTCTTTATATCTGTCTCTCCACCCTGACCCGGACATCTCTGTTTGTCCATCGTGTGTGAACACTTTGACCGATTCATGCTGTACAATTACGGCCATGATTTTGACCCATTTAACGTTCTCTTAACGTTATGGAGATACTATAAAAACGACCATAAACTTGTTCTAAAAATGAGCAGTCCACAAATCCTGTCTTTAACAACCTCTACTTTTAACTTTTCAAAAAGTTTTTTTTAGGCAACTTCTTTTTTATTGAATAAAGTTCAGAGGTGGTGAGATATTTACAAAGATTTTCGAGGACAAATCAGCTTTAAATAAATAAGAAATGCGGATTTGAGTCTGTTTTTTAATGCAGCAGTGAATATATCCAGCCTTGAGCCCCGTATAATCACTCACTGCTGTTCGCTCATGTATCCATGATACCCATCACAATTCACAATAATGGCTGCGCTGCAACGACACCCAAGAGGTCATGCTGGGTTCCTGTATTGGGCTCCTGGAGAGCTTTGCTCTGTCCTTGCACATTTGGCAAAGCTTAAACCTGCCACGATCCTTCCTGCCTTTTTATTTATCACCAGCTCTGATGTGCAACACCTGCACGGGTTCGACATGCAGCTTTATGACACCCCAGGCAGAACCTGCAGGGGATCAGCACATCCTGTCTGACATATTTACCTCCCTCTCTCTCTATCCTCCTCTGACTCTCTCTCTCACTCTGTCACTGTCTCTTTCTCTCACTCTCTCACTCTTTCTCTCTCTCCTGTCACTCACATTTTGTTTCTCACTCCCTCACTCTCTCTGTCTCTCCCACTCAATCGTTCTTTCTCTCACTCTGTCTCTTTCCCTCTCTCCATTATTCTCTCTTTCTCTCTCCCATGAACTCTTATTGGCAAGGTTGTCGGTTCGAATCTCAACTGATTACGAACATATACTAAGAATACACTGTAAGCAGCTTTAAAGTAAAGCGCCTGCTGCCACCCTCTCTCTCTCTCTCTCTCTCTCTCTCTGCTGTCTTTATCTGACTCTCATCCTCCTACATCAGAAGAGGAAAGAATGACTGCTGTTAGTCAGTCACGCTCTCTCAGCTGCTACAGCTAACACGCCGCACTGAGCGCAGGTGAAATCTAGATTCATTCCAATGAAAAGCTCGTGGTGTCTTTGATGGTGGGAGAAATCCAGCTGAAATCCCCTCTGCCCCTCACACCCCCGCTTGAACAGGTCTGATGCTGCCCGGGGTAAAGTTTCCACCCACTGCGCGCCTCTGCCGCTTCCCCCTCGCTTTCTGAAATCCCAGCATCACACTAGGAAGACCCTCCTTCCTTCTGCGCTGTCCTCCTACAGATCTGATTTTCTGTTCTTAGATCAGAGCAAAAAGAGCTTCTGTCTGATTCTGTATTTATCTTCAGATGTCGTTGACGCTTTTGGTTTATTGCATAATTTAGTTGTATTTGAATAAAAAAGCCTTGATTTCAGTTTTGGTCTTTATTATTATGCTTTTGTTTGGAGGCTCTAATACTCTAATATGTGGTTATGCTCTATATGTATTTATTTATTAATAAGTCGTCTTCATTCCTTTTTTGCCACACAATTACCTAACTTAACAAGTCCAATTTTCCCAAAAAAGCCCTTCTGGAAATTCCTGGCACAAATCTTTCAATATCCTGTTTCCATTTCGGTCTGCTTCACCAAATTAGGCTGTAAATGGGTTAATGAATCCAGTCCAGTCTTTCCACCGGCGTGTGAATGTGTGAGAGTGTTATCTCAAAGACAGAAACCTTGATTTCTAATGTATTCAGTTCATTCTGCTGTCAGTGTATGCGCCTGTTACTTTAAATGATTTTCATCGCATTTATTGCGTGTTGCTCGCCTCGTTGCTCGATGTACAATCAATTCGAACGTGCCGTGTTAAAGCTGATTTCATTCATAGAATGCCGTCCTTAGACATATCTAAACATGTTGTCCATGGCCTTCAAACACATGATGAGATCAGAGGAGAACTGAGATGTTCATCTAGGTTAGAGTGTGGTCACTGCGGGACGTTCTGCACGTGCAGGAAACCTTCACTGATGTTTTCATTGACAGACTGCGCCGTACTGAATGGAAAGGGCTGCTGCTTATTTAGTTGTTTCTCTTCATTTATGAAATGTTTTCCCGACCCCTGAATGGGGTTTCAGTAATATGATGTCATCTGTTCACGGTGCGATTGCATCACTTCGCATATGATGAGGCTATTTAACATCTGAGCTGTATTGGAGTTCTCATATGAAGATTTGAAGGGTCAGGGCTGTTCCAAACGCTGATAATCATAATGTAATGATGCATTCGCCAGTGCGCGGGCGGACAAAGTGCTGATTTCAGTGATTCTATGCAGGTACACAAACGCTCAAGCTGAATCGACAACTGAATGCTTTTCTTTGTGCACATTTCTATGGATTTTGAAGTGAAGCGTCTACACTCGGACTAGATTCATTCTGCAGTCTCCCGGCCCGCACTGTTGCAGGTTTCAGCTACACAATTGAATTCAATTAAACCATTAATACAGATTAAAACAATGTTGTTGCACACATCTCTGATATGATAAACAGCTGGAACTGAATTCACACTGGGTGTGTGTTATTTATACTCTTTAGATATGTGCTGTTCAGAGGCTTACCACTAATCTTGGGGGCCTCCGGGAAGCCCCCATGAGTCCAGGGCCTCTCGCACAACTGTTGACCCCATGTGTGGCCGTTTATATCCAGGGTAGAATAGTATCATTGTTTCCTTATTTATGTGTCTGTGTATTTTGTCTTCTGTATGAACTGGTTCTAAATAAAGTAAAGTTAACTATAGAGTTAACTATAGTTAACCTGTAACTCAATCACCAGTGTTACTGCACAGCCGGTAAGTTGGTCGGAGGCTCTGGTGAGGTGAGGGAACGCCAGAGGGGTTCAGCAGAAGTTTATATTAATAATGCACCAGTGCCCCACTTCCCCAGTTTAAACACGCAATTGGGAGAGAAGCATGAAACAGCTTAAAAAGCCAACAAATAGAGATAAATGATTCCGGTGTGTGTGTGAGAGAGCATCGCCTTTTTTGGAAACTGTTTTTCTGTGTGTGAGTGTGTGTGTGTGTGTGTAAAGGCAGAAAAAGGGCCCCACAGCTGTTTTGTGTCTGGCCTGTCACAAACTGTGACTGCTCTTTGTGCGGTCATCATATATTTGAGGGGCTGATTTGCATGGGGACTCCTGTTAGATGGGGACTTGTGAAGGCTCCTGTGTGTGCTGTCAGCTGGAGGTGGTGTCTTCAACACTCTCTCTGTCTCAGCTCTGACCTCGAACCCCAGACTCTCCAGCGGTCCTTCCATTCCGTCCCTCTCGAAAGCTGCATTTCCTTCCCGTGTCTCAGTGGGAGAGATGAGGGCTAAACCCCCAGCGATGGAATTTCAAATGAATTTGTGGAATGTTTTAATGCATTTGGTAAATACTGCATAAGCGCATGCATTATTCCCCAGTAAGTGAATGGAAAACCGGAATCATTATGTTATGGCAGTAGAGAGAAGTTACAGATTGCTGCTTTAAGGTTAATAAACATGTAGTTTTGCATTAATGGTTAAGCTGTTTTGCGTGGCTTTTAAACCGTTGAACAAGCTGGCTTAACTCCAGATTCCAATATTGTTTTTAATTTACTTTAGATCCATACAGTTTATTGACGAACAACAGCAGCGCAAACGGTCAGATTTCAGTGTTTCCTGTTGACTCTGCCAAAACGCTACAATAAATACCCACATATCCTAAAAGCTTTTATCCAGGCTGGTCTGAACGGGGACATAATTCAATTATGAAACACTTAAAAAGAGGCTTGTGCTCAATAGCTTAATTTATGAGTCTCTGCGCAGTGAGAGTTTAGGCGCCTATCGTGACCCAAGTCTCTGTACAGGGTCCATTCTCATTAATAATGAGTCTATTGCTGTGTGTGTTATTGCTATTGACCGGCCCTGCGCAGAGGCGACGGCCTCTTATTGGCTGAAGTTGGGAACTGCCGTGTGTGTTGATAGGCTTAGAGTTTAATCGCTGTGGAAACAGGAGAGTTATTAAAAGCGCTGAAGAGGGATCTCGAATGTCTCTCAGGCGCTCTAATGTTTATAAGCCCACAGTCACCAAAAAAGGGAGAAGAGAAAATGAACAAAAGACTTCTGAAGAGACTTAAAAGCAATGGAGATTGTATTGATTTAGAGAAGGGGGAACGCATCAGCAAAAAGAAGCTGGAAAAGTCAGATTGATAGTGTGATTGCAATTCCGATTGCACTTTTTGCAGCTGTGATGTACAGAAACATCCAGCTCGTGTGTTAGGGCTCTAGTTAATGTATGCACGCTGCCCCCATGTGTTTGCTGAGGGTACTGCAGGTACAGTGTAAGGCCGCGGTGCACGGTGATGCTACGTTGCTCTCTGTTGACTAGAGGCAAGATGATCGCACAGTATATTTTAGCAGCCAGAATTCATTGGGAAGTGACATATAGGTCACCACCCCAGAATTCCAGCATCGGCTGCTGTGTTTGTCTAATCAGGGATTTCATTCTCTGTTTTAATGTTGAACCAGCGCTGAGGCTCTTCTGAGAATTCTTGGCAAATTCTGCTCACAGGGGCCGGAAGTGAAGGGCCAGAAAACCTCAGGGCCCCCCCGGCTGGAGCCAGCAGTGATATGGGGATGTTGATTTGGTGGCCGAGAGCTAAATCTCTTCCCAGCTAACAGGGAACGTTCTCAGAATGTTGACTAACCTTATCTAAAACTTCTCTCAAAAGGATCATAAAATGTTCATTGTATCAAAAATGTTGTTTTTAAGTAGTTAGTTTAATGTTAAAATCGTTACAGAATTAAAACAATTTTTAAATTACATTCTTAGAGCTAAGCAAAAATACTATGTCTAAAAAGCTGGATCTTTGAATTTTCCTAGAACTTTCAAAAAAGCATTTTTAACGTTTTTGTTACTTAATGGAAACGTTAGGGAAATGCTCTTACAACCTAAATATGTTCGCTGGGTCAATCGTGGCTTGGTTGGGATTAATCTGTTAAAATCACCTGCTAGCCTTTTTTAGCAGCTCTAGTTATCCATCCACTTCCCAAATCCATTTGCGTTGTTCTGCAGAAATTTGCATTTCCCAGCGGCTGGTGTCCCCATAGCATTGAGTGTTTTGACACTTAAGGAAGGAAAATTGTGTTTATTTGTTAGAAATAATTGGTCGTGTGTGTAAGAAGGGTTTACAGGGGGTAGTAAGAGTCTTACCTCACCATCATTATCTGCCTGGTTCAGCTGTCTCTCTGCTTCTGTCTGTCTCTCCTGTCTCTCTGCTTCTGTCTGTCTCTCCTGTCTCTCTGCTTCTGTCTGTCTCTCCTGTCTCTCTGCTTCTGTCTGTCTGTCCTGTCTCTGAAACACTGGAGCACTGCCTGTACATTTTTGGCTATAGAAATATTTCGGATCATGTGATGATCATTAAAGATGATTGCAGATGCTTCAATATAAAGATTTCTTCCTGGTGAATGTAATTTTGTATTGCGTGTTTATATCATTGATGTTTTACTGCCTTTTTTACTTTATCTCATATATTTGTATGTGTGTTTGCTCTGAAATGGCAAACAGACGCTTTTTAAACACCCTTTTAATGCTCTCATTCTCAAAAAAAGCACAAAACCAGTCTAATGACATGCTGTGTAGAAAATGTATGAATAAAAATGACATTAAAAACGTACACCGTTTGTACAACAGAGGTTCATTTCCATTTTTGCATTTTTCTTTTTTTACATTTTTTGAGGATAATGTTAAAAAATGATCACCACATTTTCACACTGCTGTAATTTGGAGCGTTGAGCTGTCTGATTATCTTTCGTCAGTATGTTTTGTCAACATCACTGAGTTTTCTTTCTCTCCTGTTTGTAGGAAGTTCTACTACATCACCCTGCTGAGAGACCCTGTTTCTCGTTACCTCAGCGAGTGGAGGCACGTGCAGCGCGGGGCGACGTGGAAGACCTCCCTGCACATGTGCGACGGGCGTACGCCAACACCAGAAGAGCTGCCAGCCTGCTACGAGGGCACTGACTGGTCGGGCTGCACCCTGCAGCAGTTCATGGACTGTCCCTACAACCTGGCCAACAACCGACAGGTCCGTATGCTGGCCGACCTGAGTCTGGTGGGCTGCTACAACCTCTCCACAGTACCTGAGAAGAGGCGATCTCAGCTCCTCCTAGAGTCGGCTAAGAGGAACCTGCGAGACATGGCTTTCTACGGCCTGACGGAGTTTCAGCGCAAGACGCAGTACCTGTTCGAGCGCACCTTTCATCTTAAGTTCATCCGACCTTTCATGCAGTACAACAGCACGCGAGCGGCTGGCGTCGACCTGGATAATGACACCATACAGCGCATAGAGGAGATGAACGAACTGGATATGAAGCTGTACGATTATGCCAAAGACCTGTTTCAGCAGCGCTACCAGTACAAGCACATGTTGGATCGTCGGGAGCAGAGACTTCGTAAGGGGCAGACGGCGTTTCACAGCCCCTTTCGAGAGGAAGCAACTGGGGGCGAGGGTACGGCACGTCTGCCTACCGAAGATTATATGAACCACATCATAAACGGATGGTAACCGCTCACCCCTCCAGAGACACAGAGAGAGAGATCCAGTTAAGAGCCAGAGGGGAGTAAACAGACCCGGGTGGAAAACTCATGCGACGGGACCAGAGAACGTTCTGGAAGGAGTCTGTGATTGACTCATAAGCTCTGATGTGACACAAATAATTCAATTCTAAAACGTTCTGTTTGCGCCACTGACTGCGTGTGTGTTTTTTTTTCGACCTTTTCTGCTGCGTTGTCTATAGACTCTTCAATAAAGTAAAAAAAGATTTGTTTTATATGTGTATATATAAATACAAATATGTATAGATCTTAGATTTTTAACCCTGGTGTGATGTGCAGCCAGTTACAAGTCAGTGAAGCTACTAACTAACAGCTGTTAAAATGTTTTATAGGTCATATAACTTATAACACAGCTGCCCCGTTTTCCATGAATGCTTCTGTTTTCCCCTTTGACTGTGTTTAAAGATCTCCACCTGCCCTGGAGATCATGCTGAAGATAAAGCCATTCCTTTCAGTCCACCGCAGATCTGTCACAGTTCTGGTACAGCTGTAATCGGGCCTTATCATTTAGGCCCGACAAGTACATTTTGATTGACAGCTTTTTAAAAGCCCAGACCCGTTTACAGCCCGGCATTATTCAAATGTGCGCACAGCTGTTTTTGCCTTTTGTCAAGAATGAGTCATTTATACATGTTTTAACATTTTATTCATGACTAACGTAGGCTGTAGGCCACTTGGAAGTTGGAACAAAAAAATAAAATAAGTCTTTCTCGCGCTAATCGAAACACATCACGTGACCACTCATTTACCACGCAAGCCGGAACGCAAGCCGGAACGCAAGCCAGAGCCCAGCCGAGCCCGTGTAAACTGATATAAATTAAGCCCGAACCCATCGGGTCCTGTCGGGTTCGGGCAAAGATCTTTAGCTCTAAGTTCTGGTACCCAAAATAAACAAACAATTTTGCCATAATGTAATTGTTTTTCTGTGGTCTGTTTCTTTGTTTGCTTTTCAAGCATGTGCTGATTTTCACAGCGTGCACATTTGCATTTGCTGTGATAGAAGCCGTTATTACCCAGAATGCAATGCAGGACACACTACCCAACTAACAAGGAACTTCAGGGAAGTTATCAAAAACATTCTTGCAGTAACATTAGTAGAACTTTTTATGTGTATCAAAACATTATTAAGTTATCAGTGGAACATTTCAGAAAGTTACAGAATTAAGTGTTCGAATAACATTCTTATAACCAAACAGTAATGTTAATACAACAACAAAAACATTAGGGAAGTTCTTACAACCTAAAATTGTTAGCTGGGTACATGTTTTGCATTGTGTGTCATGTACCGAAACAAACAACATCCTTTAGCAGTTCTCTCATTTGATTATAAGCTGATCAAGATTCACATTGTTTGCCTTCGTTAATTGTGGATTTCACAAGCATGTAGAATGTGTTAATTAAACTTGCACTGAGCATGTTGAGGCCTGACATCTCTCACAGTTCTTCAGTTCTGCATTTGTTACGAATGTCTGCTGAGACTCCTTAACCCTCACTACACACTTTAAATAGACTGCTATCAAAAAATGTTGAGATCCGTCTGAAGTGTGTGTTGAGACCCGTCTGAAGTGTGTGTTGAGCTCCGTCTGAAGTGTGTGTTGAGCTCCGTGTGAAG
>JAZGTI010015975.1:0-13054 GCA_036877585.1 Botia kubotai
CCACAAGTTCTTGTGAGAAAGCCAGGGGCATTCAGCGCAACCATGTGGGAAATATCTCAGCGCTGTGACGAGGAACAGCGATCTTAGAACCAGTGATAACATTTGTACCTTGGATAACTTCTTGTGTATGTTTATGTCTGTTTTGTTTTGGAGCAAAGTCTTGGCGTACATTCGTTTTATTGCGGTAATATTTACCAAACCGCGCGCTTGGAATGGTCAAAGAATTATGTCGTAAACCAATCAAGCTGTTTTAAAATCACACATTAACGCCAGTTATGATTTCATTACAAATGGAATAATCCACGTTGCAATCTAACTCAGTTTTATTGAAAACCGTTTTAAAGACACTGTTGTAATGTTCTGTTTTTTAATGACCCCTAGGAACAAATGCACTAAACCAGTGTAAATCATAAACTGTCTCATACCTTATCTGTGTGATCAGATGTGCTTCATCCATAGAGTCGTAAGTCATCAGTATATTATAATCAGTATATTATCAGAAGTCCGTCTCCTACAGTCAGACAGCACGTCAATGCGCGCCTGTTCAGTCTGCGGCGGGGCTGTTAATGAACCGTGCTCGTGTGTAAACGCGAGGACCAAGAGGGTGGGCTCAAAACACACTGACATGACAAGCCAGGGGACCTCGAGAAACAGGGTCAGAACCTAACCAAGAATGGGAGAAATGTCGAACGATTTGGGTTTTCAGCACCAAGGACAGCGCGCACCCAAAAGGCAGTTTTGTTTATGACGCACAACAAAAATAACAACGCCTGGCGAAGACGCCCCAAAACGCCAGGTGGCCCGCATGGAAGTTTTGACGCGCGTTTATCTGCTGGACACTTTAAGCAGTGCCGCTATATCCAGGGCGCTGTGGCCTTGGGAACTCTTGCCAGATCATGTTGTGTCACTTCAACACGTTGGATGTACAAAGAAGAGTTCTGGATGTCGTGGAAACGCGTCGCACTCCTGCCACGCTGCCAACGACGCGATAAAGCCCATACGCAGTGGAGGCGAGAGCATTGCAAGCCAGTCAGCGGAACGACCAATCAAAACCTTCTTGTTAAACACCGAATCTGGTAGTCAAGTTTTCTTACATAAGTTTTAAAAAATCATTTATTATAAGCCTCGCTTTGTATACAGCCGTATATACCCTCCTCAAACTGGTGCCAAAAACATTTAAAGGCCGGGATTTTCTAGAATGTCATGGCAAGATATATATTTATATAAGTTATATAACTTAAGGAGCTCATTTTATATATGAATAATATAATAATTTCATGTCGTAAGAACGTTTCTCTAACGTTTCCATTAGTTACAACAACGTTATTTTGAAAGTTTAAAGAATGCTCAAAACGTCTAGTTTTTTAGGCATTGTATAACATTTCTGCTTGGTTGTAAGAATGTTTTTTTGTTTGTTTTACAAACGTTTATTCTGTAACGTTTTGAAAATATTCCACTAACACCTTAAGAATATTAAAAACATTCTACTTATATTCCTGCAAGACCATTTTGGATAACGTTGAGAGAACTTTGAGAGAACGTTGGCTAACGTTCTGAGAACGTTCCTTTTTGGTTGGGACTGTAGCTAAACCTGTTCATTGGAAGTGGGTGGGCACTTTTCCAACTAAATGAATGATTCAGTGGTGATTTATATTTTAATAACTATTCATTCATACCTCCTTTTGTCGTTTAGCCACTTCTTTAAACCTCACAGCCCATTGTCTGCATTTAGCCGTGAGGGCATGTCTTCTTTTCCAATGAATCAATGTGGATATTCATCTCTGTATTAACAATACAGACATATAACAGTACAGGGCTGGAGGGCACCAAATAAAGGAACGGCCCTCTTTGTGTGTTTATTATATCCTCCAAAGTCAAACTATGAGCCACGGTCGGGTCACCGTTGCCTGTAAATTATGGCTGAAAAGTTCTCTTCCATACTTTTAGAAGATGTTTACAAAGGAAGTTCCTCTAATAATGAGCTGGTACTCATGTCACCGAGACTGGAAGCTTTAACCTGGAAATTTCTAAAGAACACGTTGCTCAGACAATCGTGTTGATGTGAGACTTACTGGTGGACTAAAGAACGGACGACTTGAGACTCCTGTGAGGAGTGCCAGCCGCCCAGTGGAAACTTTGTCGGATTGTGCTGTCAAAACACCTCATTACAAGTACCGAGAGACAAAGCGCAGTCTTAGTTCCTGTTAATAAATTCCTTAGCGTGGCCTTGAAGTGTCAACGCGGATGATCAGAACGACAATAACCTCGCCAAGCTACTGTCTTTGCAATGTCACCTGCTGACAGCGTGGCTTTAAGACTTGCCTTTTATTGGCTGAGAGCTGTAGCGATTCGCGCATATGTGTTACTGAATTATTTGGCCAGTACCCGCAGGAATTACGATATTTTAAAACAAAATCGACAAATAAAAACCACGTCGTTCATGTATTTTAATTTGTATTCAGTCATTTAGAGAATAAATAAGCCTAATAATGTAAAATGGTGTAACCGTATTGTATATACATCCTACATTATAATGCATTTTTTATGCATTATAATGCGGTTTTATTATTACTGTCTGTATAAAATAAATTTTAATATTTGTATTATTAAATGGACATACACGACTGAGCATCATTAACTCACGAATGAACGAGCATCACAGTAGTTTTTGAATCATTAGCGCTTTCTTTCGGTAGTTCATGCTGTTGCAGCGTACGACCACATGGTGGCACTACTGAGCGGGATAAAACCACACATTTGCCTTCTGCCGTCAAAAAAGAATCTCAAATAAATAAAATTCAATCAATGCAAATGGGTGCCATCTTATGCTATACATAAAACGTAAGTTTTAAAGCTTATTCGCTACTGAGAAACACACAAAAAATACATTTTGAAGTACGTTGGTAACCAAACAACAGTGGCACCCGTTGACTTCCGTTGTATGGACACATACAATTCCTTTGTGTTCATTTTTGGGTGAACTGTCCCTTTAGGTTTCACACATACATTTGTCATTTATTTTTAAAAAACGATGCAAACGCAAACAGACCCTTAACATGTCTTTAATGTTAAGCAAACACGCACATACGCACACGTATCCCCGGGGTGCTGTTTCAGCAGTCTCTCTGTTCGAGAAGCACAGCAAGAAATCGGTCCCCAGGTCTGACAAGTCTCACCATGCTGCAGAGAGAACAATTACCTCTAATGTCTGTTATTCATCTCGCCACCTCATCTCAAAGTAAAGGCATAATATCCCTTTATTTCTACAAAACAGTTTAAAATGATGATATTAATAATGCACGAGAGCTTTATTCAACATCTGCACTTCCTGTAAAGAAAATAAAGCATCTGAAATCATTTTTCTTGTATTTCTTAAATTCATTTATGTAAATCGTGTCAGTAAAAAAGACGAGGATATTACAGCGGCATTTATGAAAAATTGTTGCATAGTTACAATTAAAGGGTCTCCTGCGTTGTTAATATAATCATAAGAGAAATATAAAATGTGCATTACAAAAAAATGCAAATTAAAGATATTATGGGTGTAGAATATGGTGTCATAAAGATGTATGACGTAATGATGATGAAATGGCTTCTACCATCCATTGTGGTTCTTTAGGAAAATAAAGCAGCTGTCGATATGTGAGGAAACTCTGCTGACTGTTTTGCATGCTTTAAATAGCATTTCAGAAAATGAGGCTGGCTGTGATAATATTTCCAAAGTCTGTGCATGAGCTCACCCCACGAGTTTCTCTGTGGTTTTGTACGAAAAACCTAAATCAGGATCTATTTGAATACGGGTGGACCTGTGACCCTGCCAACCGGATGTTCAGCTCACCAAATGGAGCTATTGCATCCGTACGTCACTCGTATTTACGTAAATAAACAAGCATAATAATAAAACCAATTAACACAGTAAAGCGTATTGAGATTTTCGAGTGTTTATTAAATGACGTTAAAACCAAAGACGCTTTAGGCCCTGGATGAACTTGCTGTGCGCGCACTCGTGTGAATGCGCTCGCGCGGGTGAGCGAGGGAGCGTGCGCTCAGGCGCGCGCACGTGAAGGGGGTTTATGAAGGGAAAGAAACAGGAAACTCAACATTTTGTGAGAAGGCGAGCGTGAGGCCGGGCGTCAATGACCCAATTATCGCCTTGTTTTGACTCAGGCATGGCCATCGAGACCCTCGACTGATTATTGACATCTTGAGTTTATCCTTTCATAAACTCCAGCGAGAGAAAAACTCCCGACGCGCGTCCGCGTGAAAGAGTTGGGCGTGAGACTCTTCGGGGTGACTCCCTCGTTTGAACCGCTCGTGCATGATATTTATTCCTGTTTTTCAGGCTTCTCGTGTAGTCGAAACGCGTTTTAAGCGCCTGAAAGATGGGTTGCACCCTGAGCACGGGCGACAAGGGCGCCCAGGAGAGGAGTAAAATGATAGACAAAAACCTGCGCGATGATGGAGAGAAAGCGTCGAGAGAGGTCAAGCTGCTGCTGCTGGGTGAGTTAGCGGTGAATTAGCACAACAAACTTCACTCGCAACTAAATGTTTCCGACACTGTCAGAAGATATCGACTGGTTATGGTCTAGAAATAATCCACATGTGGAGAATAAGATCTGTTAGTTGTGCTTTGTGGACTACGTAAACTTTTTCTGTACTTAGTTGTACTTGGTGCTGGTTTTCCTGCTAGCCTACAATGCTAAACCGTTCAGTGAAGTTGCTCGAGTCTTATAATAATACTGTTTATATTGCCGTCGCTATTTTTGTGCCACAAAACATGCAAAAGTCGTTTAGGATGTATTTGTATTTATATCGTTTAACTGTTTCATTTAAAATGACACGCGTTTATTTTGCCTTTAACCCGTTTAGGAGTGTTTGCATATTTGTTAGTGGCCAGTTAGAAACCAGCGGCTATCGGATAATCCTACCAACAAAAGACTAGAGTTTAATCTGATTTAATCTCCACTGTCCGGGTTACAGAGACTAATCTAATAGATTAACGACACACTAATCCAATTATCGCACGGACGAACATATGGCTGGACCTACCAACTGTTTTGAGAACGGCTGAATGTACGACACCAGATGGGCTTAAAATGGGCCAAAATATAATTTAAAGCCAAATGTTAAAGTTTGTGTTCGTTCCAGTCAAAGGGCTTGAATCCTAATTCGTTTCTTCTCTGTCATTTGAGCAGGTTTGATTAACAGTATTTTGAGCGTGTTGTGTTTTCGACATTTTGGTTACGTCACCGTCATTATTTATTTATTATAAAATTGTTTGTAATATAGAGTCAAACAAAAACAATTTCTGCATAATTCTTACACCAACACACGATTACATTGTATAAGATGCGTGTCTGGTTCGCTTTGTTTACTCCATTACCTTGAAACAGTACAATTGTACATTTGTTTGTGTTTTACATGTAGGCCACTTGTTTCTCAGCTTCCGATTCATGTTTTGCATACGTTTTTACTGTACCTCACTGTACCTGACCAGCATGTGTGTGCAGAGACATTTAAACGCATTGAATCATGAAGCCAGTCAATGTATTTGCATTCGTTTGTTATACTACATACAAATGTTAATGACAGTGTATGCGTCTTAAACACATTAATGTATTGGAACATTTACTTTATCTCAGAATGTGCGTTGACGTTTAACCCTTTGTGATCAGTTGCTTGTTTTACATCGTAGATCCAACAAACCAGCAGTATAAAATATACACTCACACGTTGTATGGTGCTAATTGTATATATTAGCCATTTACTCCCTGGCCTGTCCTTCGTATGCTGTGTAAATGGTTAGTATAAGAGCTGGTTTTATGTCTCCCATTAAGCTTTGGGGAATTGGCTGTCTAATTAGCCAGTTAACTGGATTGCCCCCGAGTGCAGATTCATTATCCAGCCTCTGTGTTCCTCGGTCTCTGCCAGAGGATTGTATACGCTGACTTGTTTGCCTTTTGGTGTTGGGGGGCCATCAGCATTCGCGTTTACGCCTGCTATAAAATAGGCCCGACTTCCTGTTTAGAGTATGAAGGGGACAAATGGAGACCGCCAGGTTTGCTTCAGCAGTATTAATCTCGGGCTGACATGCAGAGATAAGAAATTGTTGCTTTCCTGTTGCGATGAGAAATGAGCGCCACAGATGCGTAATAATGTCAAAAGATTGGTGTTTTGATTCAAAATGAGCTTAAATTCATGGCGTGATCGTGTGTTACAGGCTGTTGCCCGGTAACAGAAGAGACAGTACAGATTACAGCATCATAAATGTGGCTGCAGAACATCAAACAAACCCAAAGCTTAGAGTCAAATGCACAATGTGACCAAGATCTGTATCTTTATAACTTAATATTATTGTAGTGACAAATGTTTTTAGTGGTTTTTTTTGCTAATGCAAGCATCTCTGTTCCTTATTTGAGGCTATTTGAACAAGCTCCTAACCCCAAGTATTAAGCTTTGACTGTGACTCTTTGTGAACGATAGTTAAAATGGTGACATGAGACCTTTGCTATTACCATTTTAAGCAGTCAGATTTTTTTTGTCTGGGGGACAATAAAATGGGTGAAATTCTGTAGAATTACTTTAAAGCAGGGACCCGAGCCACGCCAAAATGCGATACAAACCTGGGCTTTTGCACTTGGGCCTGTAAGCAGCCACATAGCAACACCCTGGCAACCACCCTCAAACACGTTTGCGCCATCCCAAAATTATTACTGCAGTTTTATTGAGTGGCTTACCCATTTCAATATTAAGTTTTCAGGTCAAACCATCTTTCACTTTCAGTTTTTGCAATACGTGGCTTTTTGTTTACGCTAAAACTGTGAATATTTGCCTGGGAGAAAACGCACAAGCTTTGCTGAAAGCGCATTAATTGTGTGGCGCCAGCACAAGCGTCCCGTGAACTCGTGTGGGACTTTTGAGGGGGGTCTCTGGTGTACGTTTAGCGCTCCTGCGTTTGCTCTCTCCACAGTGGAGTTTAAATCTGTGCTGAGATGCTGATGTGGCCTAATTGCTGTGTTTGTGCTCTGGGACTGAGAGAGAGAGACGTCCTGCCGCAGGGACCTCCTCAGCCACAACTGAGATGCTTAATTGAAACGTTCTCTCGGAGAACGAATGAACTTCAGTCTCATGGCAAGGCGGAGCTTCAAACGAGAGCCATATGAGAGTATAGAGTTTTTGCTGAGCTGGATTAAAACGCTGGTCTGCGTTATCCTGAAATGACATCACTTAAAGAAGGACATTGTTTAAAAGCACTTTTAAATAACAGTTTGTTTGCAGTTTCGTTTCCTTTTTGTTTGTTTGTTTTGGTTCCCATGTGGCCRGTCTGTCGTTCACAAACAAACGYAGCRTGAATCCCATGTTGTGTACACTCTGTTTACAGACAACAGAGCGTAATCCTGTTACGTTAAAGTAACGTTTAATTAATCCATTCAAGTGAACGCTTTCTCAGTTCCTCACATCGGTGGAGAGATGGTCGTTTGGTCCCATTGTTGTATGAAGTTCATACAGAATAGAAGAATATCCTGTTTGAACAGGGTTTGGTTGTTTTACACATGACATCAGACTTTCCTGTTTTTTTTTTTTTTGGTCACATGTTTGTCATGTTATGTGTCGAGTGATAATTCCAGTAAAAATGGTTATAGGTTTCTGTCAGAGTTTAAGTGGATATGGTTGTTGCGCAAGACGGTTATTTTATTCCGAGAGAAATCACAGGGAAGGAAATTAGCATTTTAAGAGATGAAATCCTCAATTTGAATTTAAATTCTTTTGCCGAGTTGGAGAGAGCCATGAATAAGATTCATCGCAATTCAAAGCACCTTGTTTGTGGAGCAGGGAAAATTCTGGAATGCTTGGGTGTGTATCCATCTGGCTAACACACCTCTCTGTCTCTCTCTCTGTCTCTCTCTCTCTCTGTCTCTCTCTCTCTGTTTTTCTGTCTCTCTCTCTGTTTTTCTGTCTCTCTCTCTGTTTTTCTGTCTCTCTCTCTCTGTCTCTCAGGGGCTGGCGAATCTGGAAAGAGTACAATTGTTAAACAGATGAAGTAAGTTTTAACCCCTGTTATGTCAGATCAATTTCATAATCATTTGTAAATAACAGTAGAGGCAAATGAAAACAAAGCCAGTTTATCTAACGTTGGATAATACACATCATAACTTGAATATGGAAATCACCATCATAAAATATTCATTAAATGTCATGCGCCGGCTTTCTAATAGGAGATAAAGTGTCTGATATGTAAATGTGTATTTAAGACTAACAGTGGGCCTCTGTTGTGTTATGTAAATTTAAGCACAGCTGGGATGCTGTATTGACCGGTTTACGACTGTAATGACATCAGAGCATTGAGACAGCATTTGTTCCACAGAATCATCCACGAGGAAGGTTACTCAGAGGAGGAGTGTAAACAGTTCAGAGCGGTGGTCTACAGCAACACCATCCAGTCCATCATCGCCATCATACGGGCCATGGGCCGCCTGAAGATCGACTTCGAAGACAACGGCCGAGCTGTAAGTGCTACTGTTACGCTTTCGAATGCCTTTCAGTAAACGGGCCGAATGCGTTCCGCGCCACTTCGAACATTTTTTCCCCCATGTGATATTAATAACCAAAAACAGCTGGCGAGGCAAGATGCTAAAACATCAAAGAGAGATTGTCCGGTGACGACATAAAGAGAGTGATTTGCGATGCGTTTCATTGGCTGTCTGCAGGATGATGCGAGGCAGCTGTTTGTGCTAGCCGGCTCAGTGGATGAAGGATTCATGACATCAGAACTGTCGGGAATTATCCAGCGACTATGGAAGGACTCCGGAGTTCAAGCTTGTTTCGCTCGCTCCAGGGAATACCAGCTGAATGACTCGGCCTCATAGTGAGTATATCTGCCTCTCTGTTTCGTTGGCACCACTTTCCCTCCACCGCCCAGTCTGTCAGACATAATGACCTCCGCACCGTCCACACAATTTTTCTCCGCCCATTTCCACAGTTCATTGAGTTATAACTGATGTTATTTCATCTGTCATGTGTCAAGATTCAAATGTTTTATGTAAACCTTTCGATAATGCAAACTGGTACGGTGTGCTTTCGAAGCGTGCGGCAAAAATCACACCCCTTGCATGCAACACAGGAAAGAGGCATATTTGTCTTAGAGGTTTCTATGGTAACGCTTATAAGATATAATGCATTTATAAAGAGAACGTTTAAAAATGAGCTTTATTAACACCAGACACGTTAGGCAGGTTAAAAAAACGTATAAATGACAATACAATAGATGACCAAATATCAAACCAAGTGGCATTTATATTAGAAAGATACTTTTTTAAATATAGGTTTTAGAAGCTAAAACATAATGACACATCCTGTCGGAGAGTTCCGGAACAGTCCCTGTTTGTTTACAGATGCCACTTGAGTTGATATTCTGTTATCTATTGCAATAAAATGAACACATTTTTTAGGTCTGGGCAAAACGAGTGCTGTAAGAAAAACAGGGCTGTGGTTTAGCCTAATCCCACATTTGGTACTAAACTGATGGATCTGATCAGGCATTAAACTGGTTCATTCACGTTCTCCAGCTACCTAAATGACTTGGACAGAATATCCAGTCCATCCTACGTCCCCACTCAGCAAGACGTCTTGAGAACCAGAGTGAAGACCACTGGTATTGTGGAGACCCACTTCACCTTCAAAGATCTTCACTTCAAGTAAGAGCTTCAGTCACGTCAACATTCTAGTTCATTTATCGTCACGTTTGATTGTGTCTTATTTTGAGTCTAAAAGGAAGTGACACGTTTTTGTGACCTCTCGACTTTCAGAATGTTTGATGTGGGTGGCCAGAGGTCTGAGAGGAAAAAATGGATTCACTGCTTTGAGGGCGTGACCGCCATTATCTTCTGCGTGGCTCTCAGCGACTATGATCTTGTCCTGGCTGAGGATGAGGAAATGGTGAGCACTCGACCTCAAGCTAGGGACGGGCATTTGGAGTATATTTGGCACCGAATATGTTGACGCATTAAGAATTGTGCAGTTGATTATATTTGGTTTCATTTACAAACATTACATCACCAATAGTGATTTAAAAGCAAGATCAGGAATAAAATTAGAGAGGCCCGAGTCATAGCCTTGTGGGACAGCACTGTGAGTGACTGGGTTGAAACCCTGTTTCTCGATCTCCTTCACTGTTGTCTCCTGTCTGTACCTCAACTGCTTCATCCAGTGTTGATGTTACACTCATATCATCCTTTTTAGACAGAAATGTCATAAAACTTGTATTGGTCCTCTGGGGGAGTGTGTTGATTTCTGTTCTCCTCTGGGCTGTAGAACCGAATGCATGAAGCTATGAAGCTGTTTGACAGCATCTGCAACAACAAGTGGTTCACGGACACCTCCATCATCCTGTTCCTCAACAAGAAGGATCTGTTTGAAGATAAGGTGAAGAAAAGCCCGCTGACTATCTGTTTTCCAGAGTATACTGGTAAGAGCAGCCCTTAAATCTCCGACTCACCTTGACATCCCTCTGTGGATCTTCTGATGTCCTAACTGTGTGAAACTCCACACTAGGATCCAACACGTACGACGAGGCGGCTGCGTTTGTACAGCGTCAGTTCGAAGATCTGAATAAGAGGAAGGACACCAAGGAGATCTACTTCCACTTCACCTGCGCCACCGACACCAAGAACGTGCAGTTCGTCTTTGACGCCGTCACTGATGTCATCATCAAAAACAACCTGAAGGACTGCGGGCTCTTCTAAAGGAAGGATCTCATTGGTGAGAATGAACTGGGCGGAGTTTGTAGGAATAGTTTAACCAGAAAATGGTTTATTGTCATTTACTTCACCCTGAATTAATCATTCTTGATGACTGATGTATTTACTTTTGATTCTGTGTGCCTTATAGTACAACACTGAGTGACCTGACACGAAAACGTCGGGAGAACCAGCTAGAAGAAAACGCAAAGATGAATTTTGAGCGCATCACAAACATTTAATTTATGTTCTCTGAACATTTTCGCATTTTAGAGCGTTTTAGGAAAAAAACAACTTTTGTGTAAAATATTTGTACAACTGTAACCGTTGCTGACGTTTTTAGGAATTTTACTTTTACACCATTTTTTAGGATTGTACTTTACAGGTCCTTTGTAAAAGGGTGTTTTTCCACTAAAAGGGTTTTTGGGGCCATTTTGTTACTGTGCTATGAATGTGAGGAATATGAAGGTCGCGTGTTATGTCAATGTTACAGAGCTTCAGCTGAGTTTTATAAGTGCGTGTTTTGTAAAGTTTACGCAGTCAAACCCTTTAACTTCCACATTCTCGGCTGTGAACGTGATGCTTTTAAGACCAAACAACTCTGTCTGATTTCAGAACTGAATTTGATGGTCGGTGTTGATTTGTGTTTCCGAATACAGTCGTCTTTACAAAGACGGTGTGCGCGCGTTACGTCAGAGTTGCGCGTGATCGGAATGATGGAAAAACTGAATCGTGAACCGTTTTAGCCGAGAACTCGTGTGTGTTAATAGGCGTTTTGATTGACCAAAGGGAACATTTTTAATCTATAATAGGATCAAAGGTTTTTTTACTTAGAATTCCCGAAAACATTTCCTTTTGCACTAGTTTCGCATATCCATGTTATATCACAAATGAGTTTAACTCCCATGTGTAACCCTGCAGTAGGAATACATGTAACGTTTCTGACAGTAAGTATGTATGATTCATGAAAACTTCACCTCCCTGCGATGTCTCATTGAATGGGAGCAAATGTTATCTAGTCCACTATTTTGCTAATAAAACATGCTGTTGAAGTAACGGCATATTTAAATCAACTCTGTTGTCGTGTCAAGTGATTCAGCTGAAGTTTGGTTTACTCGAGAGTAACTGGGCCCTTGAAGCCGCAGGCGGTTGCTGGGACTGTGGATGTACACTGCGCTCTTGTGGTGGAAATGAGACAGAATTTTTGCTATCGCCAATAAACTGCACAACGAGTGATCCTGGTGCTTCAGTCAGCAAAGTCATTTGTATTTCAGCCGTGATAAGTTGAAAGTTTTACATTTTTGCATTGTTAAACCTGTAAAACTGAAAACTAAATTGGACTTACTTATACATAAAATTAAACACACACAGTATTGATTTTTTTTAAGTGAATCGTTTTAATGGCCACTTTATTAAAATGGAAGTCTAATGCTGATGTCAGTGTAATACGAGTTAAGATCAACACGTTTCTGTTTTTGCTGAAGTACCGAGTCTTACTGATGAAGAAACAAACACTGCATATTATATTTCATATATATGGACTGGACATCGATATATAAATATTTTACACATTTTATAATACCCAGTAATGCAAAGTCAATCACCACCAGGTCACGCGTTCATACTGAGTTTATGTGGCCTGAAATATGTTGCATACGTTTGGGATTTAAATTTAGGATGACTGATCATCTTAAACTAATCTCTCAGGGAGATTAAACAGATGCTGACTAAGTAACTACAGAGCGGAAAGTAGGAGGAAAAAATGAGAAACCTAATACAAAGAATATATACCTTACTGTACTGGACGTTATACGTCATGTTATGCATATGATATCTTTGTAGATCAACCAAATTATTAACTTAACCAAGTTCTACGGGGGTAAGTAAATGATCGTTTAAAGGGCGAGGTGACCTCCTGGTGGGCTAATATTCAATCATATATAAATATAATCACAGACCTTCATTGCCTGAAAAATGAATTGTTCTTGTAATCCTAATCCAGAATATACCGAGATTAAAGCGATGTGCATTTTGATGAGCAACATTTGAACAATAATCTGTATATAATCTGCACGATCCATTTACGATAAATATTTAATGTTCTCAGATCTATTTGCAAACATTGTAATGAGATAGTACAGACGAAATCTGTTTAAAGGCTGTAAAATAAAATTGGACAAAATATGGTTGATCAGATAAACCCACGTTATACTTCAAATGGATTCCTGGGTCGATCTGACTGTGGTCACGACTAAATCTAGTGTATTATTAGTGTACACTAATCTGTGTATTAAATCAAACCAAAAATGACCAAACAG
>JAZGTI010015976.1:0-13053 GCA_036877585.1 Botia kubotai
CGTGGAGGAAAAGACGAAAAAGATGAGTTTTTAGTTGTTTCTTAAAAATGGCTAATGACTCAGCCATTCTGATGGAGATATGGAGTTCATTCCATGGTTTACATTGTAATTGTTAAATGATCTATAAGACCTTGTTTACGAATGATTCAGTAACATTTGTAAAACAATCCAGAAACAACTTGACCTGATCTATTTGAAAAAAAAAACATTCTACTAACATTACTGCGGTAACATTTTTTGGTAACTTTGAGAGAAGTTGTAGAGAACGTTAGCCAGTGGTTTTTGGCTGCATGTATTTGACCTCTGTTATGTTTAGCTAACCTCTGTGCTTAAACGAAGTGCAAAAGCATCTACCTGTCAGGTTTGCTGTTTGCTCTTGTTTGCAAAGAACCATTGAGAATGTCAGACACTGATGTTATTTGGTGTCCAGGAGTAATCGTGTCTGTTTATCTCTTCACTCTGATGGGGTTGGCCAAGTTGCTAATTCAACAAAACAGTCATGATATGTAAACATGCTTTTTTCTTTGATTGAAATGAGATTTTTGCTGCTTAGTTTATTTTTTATAAATGGATTGCGAGGACTAAAGAGGAAGCTTTGTGTCTTGAACGTTACAGTATGTCAACACAGTACATCAAAAAATGGTCATTTTAAAAAGAGCAAGAAATCTGTTTTTTAATGCTGTGTTCCTTTTAATGTTAACTTGTAAGCATGCTCTGTAGTGCATGACATTTGAAGATTATTATTATGTCCAGCGAGAAGCTCATTCTCGCATGGGAACTGTAGCATTATTGTAGCATTTACAAATGTGTTTTGAATGCTTTAGAAGACATAATTCAGTCTTGCCCAAGCTTAAAATAAACATGTTTACCAGTGTGAATCACTGTAGTGATCGTTCTTAGTTACTGCAACAGTGTCTGACAAATATCTCTGTTTGGTCAATGATCAATAAAGCCATATGGTGAATGGTTAATGTCATCATCTCATCAGTGAGGATATGAACTGTATAGATTATATGTCTTTTCTTGCAGAATTATACATTGCTGCACTGCTGCCATACTTTGATACTTTATAACTTATACTTGCCCACTAACACATTTGTTGTTGATTGATAGAACTAATTAAAGTGTGTTTTCTTCAGTGACTAGCAGAGCTGTGAGCTGTCATAACGTCAGGAGATAAGCCGTAATATCCCCCCCAAAACACACACACACCTGCATGCTTCAGTGCCCATAGCCCATAGTTTCCCACAATGAGGGCTGAATTTAGAGTTTTATCAGGGGTTTGGAGAGCAGCTATATGGATAGCAGTAAGAGCCAAATATCCATAGTATTTCATATATGAGACACCAGTCCGAGTTTCAGAACCTACATTTAACTGGATATAAACAGATTGTTCTAGGATTTGATTATATGATATAAAAATGAATACTCAAAAATACATAAAAATACAACAGAATTCAACAATTCATGGAGGATTTTGTATAAAATATCAGTTGTTACTGTATATGTTGTGCTGGACATGGTTGTTTTCCAGTGTAAAGGTGACAAGCTCTTGAACAGGCCACTGTGCTGCTCACTGACTTGAGTTTCTCTGTTTATTTTGCTTCTCTGAAAGATGAATCCAGTCTGAAGATGAACAGAGTAAAGCACATCCCACAGACGCTGGCCAGTCACTCTCTTACTCTACAGGGTAACCACAGGACAGAAGCACATACTGCCGACATGCTCAAACCAGACCCACGAGACACCTTCTACAAGAGTGTGTATTCTCACTGTGTGCATGTGCATGTCTGTGTCATTTATAAAACAATATTCACCAACTCAATAATGTTAGAAATCAAACATTCACCCTGTCCTAACAAGACAGTAAATAATGCCTCTTGCTGTAATGGAATTGTAAAACTGATGACTTGGTTAAGCCAAGTGTATAGCCCCGCCCCAAACTCACACTATTGGTTAAGCCAATATTGTCATGTTGGACTGGTCAGGATGTTCAAATGAACAGTATTACTGTGATAGCACGACACTGTTTACAGTTTCTGGAGATATCCACCTAAGGATCACTCACATACAGTTGCGTCTCGCTTTTAAACTGTGATGAAAAAAGTAATTACACATTTTAATTTACTTTCTGTCCAATTAAATTTTATGTGTTATTTTTGGCCATTAAAATTTAAGCAATTACAGCACCTTACTGAAATAGTCTCTTTACATATACTTGTCTCCTATGCCAGCATCTTTTCTTTTATACAAAATACCTTTGTTGTGTTGTAGCCATATTGTGTGTATGTGTGTTTGTGGTTTGTGCTAAAATCTTATAGTCATCTGTCTGGGTGCTCTGAATCTGTGTTGCTACACCCAGATGGTGGTGTGGACATAGAATGACAGCTTGTTAGAAGCAGCACCATCGAATTGTGTGATCAACAATCAAGAGTACATGAAATACTCAGTCACAAGATAATAAGAGCAAATGGCAGCATATGGGCGACATTTTGCTTCCAGGCAATAGTAGTTACAATTTATAGTTTCTAATATATATACATTATGAGTAAATAAATGGGCATGTTTGTGCTAAATAATAAATAATGTCAGTTATTTGTCTTTGTGCTAATCATTACATTTACATTTACATTACATTTACATTTAGTCATTTAGCTGACGCTTTTATCCAAAGCGACTTACAAATCAGGACAGGAAGCAACTTCGATTACAATCATCATACAATCATCGATACAATAATCATCTTAGGAACTATAAAGCATTGATCATTGTCCTGTTGATGTATTTGTTCTAGTTCCCATGATACATCAGTCCAGGCTGGAGAACGTTCTTCCATCTTGTGTGTACTCTCCTACCTACATTGTGAAGGATTTCCCTATTGCACGCTATCAGGGCCTGCAGTTTGTAAGTCATCCAGTTTCAGCACACAAACTTCTCACAGCGTACTTTATTATTTGGTGTTTTATTATTAACGTTTAATGCTCGTAATTATTGCTTTATAATGCTACCAGCTCATGCTAACTTTTATTAACAAGAGTTTTAACAACAATTGTGTCAATTAATAGATGTAAATTACACAAGAAGACAGATGTTGCAAAATCACTTTATTTATAGAGGTAGTGGCGCTTGACCAGCTTACGTTATTGATCTTGCTGAGGCTAGAGCCAGCAGTGCCATCTGTTGGCCATTATCTAACATTACATGCCTGTGTTAGGAAATGCTATTTAATTACAGTGGCGTTTTAAAATTCTCCTGATCTCTCTCTCTGTTAGATTTATCTTTAATATATAAACTTTTGTTTTTTAAATAAATGGCTATATGTTGTGTATTTGAAACGCTGTTTTCTCATAATTGTTTGTATTTGTCCGACCAGGTTTACCTTTCTTATGTGTATCCAAATGACTTCACCAGACTTAGTCATATGGAGAAAAAGAACAAATGCTTCTACAGAGAGTCTCCTGTGTACTTAGAGAGGTAAGAATTATGAGTGCCTGTGAAAGGAAGTCAATAAGAAAATTCAATAAGAAAATAAACAAGCAAAGCCCTATAAACAACTTTTACTCTTTTAAATTCTCTTATAGATTTGGCTTCTATAAATACATGAAGATGGATGAGGAGGAGGAGGGTGACCAACCTGTTTTCTTCCCCAAACCTGATGGTCTGTGCTCAGCTGTGTTAATAACAGAAGAATTCAGCAGTTGTTTTCCCTCTCGCATTGGCCAGAGATCAAAATTAACACAGCAAGTGGCAGATGCTAGAAAGAATTAGCTTTGAAGAGTAATGGAAGTCTATGGGACTACATGCAACAGCTGGCAAATCTCCTTAGTTCACTCACTATTGAAAGCTGTGGGAAAGGTTTATTATGGGCCCTGTGTGTGCTTGCTTGTACGTTTGACAAATTGTTTCAGCTGTCTTTAGACACACCCCTGAGCAGTTATGTGTGTATCAGCAAGGGCTGAAGATGATGATGAAGATGAAGGATTAGCTGTAGATTTGTGTCAACACTGCAACATTTTATTAAACAATTATTTCGGATTACATGAATTATTTAACGGGTTTTAGTTTCACTTGGCTTGTTTCTTCTGTCAGAGTTTCTGGAGGAGGAAGAGGGCGTCAACCCAGGAGAGACGATCAGTTCCAGCAACCAGCCAATCAGAAGGACAGTCTATACCAGTCTGCCCAATCAGAAGTCCTGGACCACAGCCTCCACTGCCTATTCAAAGACTGATGGTTTAGACGCTTTACAGCAAGGGAGGCAGTATGTTCAGTTTGAGGAACAAGATGAGAGTAGAAGAAAGAGGGAAGGATTTGATAAAAACACTCTGACGCAAGTAAATGATGAAACAACTGAAGGGAAATATGTGGGGCAAGCAAAAGATAGTGCAGGAGTGCAGGAGTCTCAAAGTGGAGCTCTAAATGAACAGGAGGGAGTAAGTGAGGAGCATGAGGATATTCAAACACAGGCATATGTTAACAGAGGCCGTTTGTTAGCCTGGCTACTCCCTGACCCAGAACTGCCAAGCAGAGGCAAAATAACAGAAACTGCCAGCCTGCCTGTGAGGGGAAGATCTCCTCTTAAACTTCCCCATAAGTCTCCTCTCTATGTTTTGGCTAACAGGATTTTAAGTAAAACTGGCAAGCCTGTCGTCAGGACCAATGTGGAGACAGGAAATAATACTAACAAAATATACATTACTAGACATCGCGCACCAAGACACAGAGCAAAGGGGACACCAAAACCTCCAGTGAAGCTGTTTCCTGGTGTCTTTCTTTATAGAAAGACCAAGCGGCTTGTGGACTTAAGTTCTAAATGGAGGTCCGTAAAAACACAAGCTGCTGCTTCTCTCCTCCCCCTGATGGACCAAAAGACCTTCACCCAACCATCTTTATTAAAGCACAGCCATATTTCCTTGTCTACAGAGCCTGAGCCTCATTATCGGGGCAACCCTACCACGTCCATATCAGATCCAGATAGCTTGCCCCCATTAAGCCCTGAAAAGAGAGACCACCCTGGGCTAAACTCATCTGAGATTAGCCAGCCTCCGGAGCTGCAGGCAACACAGATCTCAGAGATGCTGCAGGGGTCAGACATGGTTCAGCAGAGCCGGAGGCTTGAGGAAGAAGAGATATCAGAGTACAGTTACGAGGAGACAGAACCGAGGCCACACCTGACAGAGGAGACCATCAACTGGCAGCGCACCTTCAGTGTGAACCCTGTGGACTTTGAGCTGCTGAGGTCAGACTGGAATGATCTGAGGTGTAACGTCTCAGGGAATCTGCAGCTGGCAGAGAATGAAGTTGTTGATGTTATCTCACAGTACATGAAGAAGCTGAATGAGCGTAGGGGAGGGTGAGTGTGTATGGGTTTGAGAGTTTTGTGGCCAGCAGTATTTTGTGCAGTTACTTGTAATTCTTTACTTAAATTGCTAAAAGCTCTAAGTGGGCTATTAGTGTACAAAAATAAATGTGATATTTTTGTCCCTTTAAATGTGTGTAAGGGTGTGTTTGCATATCCTCATTTTACATATTAAATATTAACATTAACATTTTAAATATTAGCATTTTACATATTCCTCAGCATCTCATTTAAATTCTCTGTATTTACCTTTCTGCCCACCTCCCTCTCTCTTTCTCTCTCTCTCTCTCTCTCTCTCTCTCTCTCTTGCTGTCACCCCTTTTTACCTCTATAAGAATCTACACTCTCCTCCATATTGTAAATATAGAGAAGAAGAGGGATTCAGCCAGAGGCAATCGTTACTTGGTGGAGCTGCTATTGATGGAGGAAGGGAAGAGGGTTGTGCGCCTGTCTGAGTACATCTACCTCCTGTTGTGCCGCAATTGTCATGAGGATGGAGTTGAGACCGGAGAGGGAACCATGCCCTCATTCCACAATGCAGTGTCCAAAAACCCACCACCCAGCAGCTCCAGTATCCAAACTCATACCAGCACACCCTGGAGCACCAGCTGGGCCAAGCCCCTGCTCTGCCAGCCAGCCATGTTACAGTGGAGGCGTGATGTCATGGTACACTTTGTTGTGCCAGGTAAATAAAACAAACATCAATTTGATTCACTATATACGAGTCATGTTTTATCAATACAATATCTCATTTAAATTCACTTTTCTGCCTCTGTCTCTTGTTTTCTCTTTCACTTTTTCTAGACCCACATAGTAAGAAAAATCAATATACAGCCATATAGTCACTATTGTGAATTGTCTCTCTGTGGCAGTAAAGAATCAGGCTCGATGGGTGCAGCAGTTCATCTCAGATATGGAGCTTCTGCACCATGAGACCAAGGATGAGAATTTCAGCGTGATCATTGTGGACTTCCAGAGCGATGACATGGATGTGGAGCAGGCACTGAAGGAGAGCAACGTTCCCAGGTGAACACCTGCAGGCTCACTTTAGCATTCTTTGTTGTTAGGCTCACATACTTCCCAATACTACTAAAGAAAGAAGCCAACTTTAAACTCTGCTTTCCTGTTCTTGTGTCTGTGTGTGTAGGTACGAGTATCTGAGAAGAGAGGGGAACTTTGAGAGATCTTCTGGGTTGCAGATAGGTGTAGACACTATACGGGTGAGGAAATGGTGACCCAATTTGTCCTCTGCATTTTACCCATCAAGTCAGTGCACATGCAGGTGTAGTGAGCTGTAAATCCAGACCAGTGGACAGCACTACGGTGCCCAGGGAGCAATAGAAGGTGAGGTGCCTTGGTCAAGGGCACTTCAGTTGTTACCTGTTGCCATTGGGAATTGAACCAACAACCTTCTGGTTGTCCAATTGTCTAACCAATAGCCCACAACTGCCCCCAATGTAATACAGTAAATACATTACTGCATTACTCCTAAACAAGCAACTATATACTTACAGTTAAAATAAATGAGTTGTTTTTGTGTACTTGTAATGTGTCATTTTCAGGATAATCACAGCATAGTGTTTCTGTGTGACCTTCACATCCATTTTCCTCACAACATCCTGGAGACCATTAGAAAGCACTGCATAGAGGGCAGACTGGCGTTTGCACCCATTGTCATGAGACTGGAGTGTGGGAGTTCACCTCTGGAGCCTGATGGTAAAACATATACACAGACACATTTCGGAGACAGCCACACACACACATAGACACAACAAAACACATTTGTTCCAGCACCAGTTGTGCATTAATGTAACTCTGATTCTACTTCTGGCAATTCCTGGTTGTATTGAAATGGGAATCAGATTGCCAGCCCTCAGACGTGTCCATTAGTACGTCTGCAGGCTCCAGGGTTATGTGCTGTAATGATATAAATGTGTAAAAATAAAACCATGTCTCTCCTAATGTACTAATGTATCAGATTACAGATTACGCTGTTGTAAAATGAATGTTGATTCAAACTGCTACATACAGTGTAACATGACCACAAACAGAACAGGATTAGGGCTATCCACAGATTGATGAAACAATTCAAATTAATCATTAAAACATAAATGGAGAGTAACATTAAGTCTAATATCTAATCGCGTATGTGTAAATATCCTCTGCTTATATATATATATATATATATATATATATATATAAATATAATGTGCATATACATAAGAAAAGCAGTTTTTTTTGGCATACATAAAATTATTTTAATTACCCAGCCTCCCAGCTAGAGTGACATCACATGCGCCTGAGTGTTTTCGGTATAACATTTATTTGTCATTTGCTTTTGAGGAGCTCCTCTGATGGGCTCCCCTGTCATATTATAGCTGATGTCCCTCATCTCCACACACACACAGGCTATTGGGAAGTCAATGGCTTCGGCTTGTTTGGCATTTTTAAGTCTGATTTTGATCAAATTGGCGGGATGAACACAGAGGAGTTTAAAGAGCGCTGGGGAGGAGAGGACTGGGAGCTGCTGGACAGGTAACTGCATTTACTCCACCAGTAATGACAATAAATAACGTTTTATAAGAGTTACGTTTGTGTGATACTGTTGTTGAATTCCTTATAGAATTAAGAAATGTATTTAAAGCTCTGTGTCATCTGTGCTTCTCAGGGTTCTTCAGAATGGTCTAGAGGTAGAAAGACTGAGACTGAGAAACTTTTTCCATTATTTCCACTCTAAGAGGGGCATGTGGAACACTCCAGTTAAAAGAGCATCTCAAGGGTAGCCCAACAGCACTGCTCAGAACCTGCTGCTGTTTCTGACTGACACATGTGAGGTGGCTTCTTCTGCCCCACACACTTCAGGAAACTCCTCACAAGAGATACAAGCGCTCTTGTCACACTGAGCTTGATGTGAGTTTGATGAACAAGGATCTTCTAAGGGCTTTGTGAACTTTTTATTGATGGGCACAGTATGACCCCATGAGGACACCAGGAGAATGAAAACCGCAGTTGAAGACACTCATAAGAGACATTTTAGATGCTGGTTTTACAATCTAAACATTTGAAAGGCAGAGAAGGGGGATAACTGCTGTACTGCAATTTGTATCTAGTTAATTCAAATGTACTGAGTAGTTTTAGATAGTGGAAGTTTACTTCAAATACTCATAATAAAGGGTGCCAAAATGTAAAGCCGTGATAAAGGGATAATTTCTGTGAAATTGTTTAGACTTTGGCGAATATGGTAAAATTTCTTATTTTAAAGAATAAATAAAAATGAAAAGAATCTTTATTCTGATATCATTCGGCATAATCCTTCTATTGACCACATGAGGGCATACATGTACGATGAAAGATAAAGAAATGTTTAACGTCTTTACTACAGTATGTCACTTAATTTAATTTGATCAATGGGCTACTATATATTAAACCTCAGTAGTCCACTAATCAGCAACACTATTGTTACTATTGTTACTTATACCCATTATCTGTTCTCACTTTCAATATATGTGCTCAGCCATTCATGTGTCTGATTGGCTGAGAGAAAGCTGTCAGCTGATTGGAGGAAAGCTTTCACAATTTTAAAGTTTCAAGAGATTCATGTTGCACCAGATTGTCAGTCAGTACAGACTTAACATTAAAAGCTTTCGTTAGTGATGGACGTGCGTTTATTTAAGATGAAGTAAGTGAGGAGTGAAGTAAGATCACCAGAAAGTAAGGAGGGAGTTAGAGCGCAACGTTAGGTCACAAACGTGGATTTAGTTCACAGTTTCTGTATTTAATAACAAAAGGAATGGCAGCACTGAGCAACACAACCATGAAGACTTTGGAAGATTTGACCCTGGACTCTGGATATGGAGCGGGGGACTCCTACAGATCTCTCAGCCTGTCCTCCTCCATGTCCAACTCGCAGGCGCTTATCAGTTCTCCACAGCGCGGTAACTGGTGGAGCTACACGAGCTCTATGAAGAGCAGAAACAACAGCTGGGACACAGTGAACACAGTGCTTCCTGAAGATCCAGAGGATATCTTCTCTAAGTGTCCGAGGTTACCAGAATTAGAAGAGTTCCCTTGGTCAGTGGAGGAGATCGATGCGGTCCTGCGTAAACTTTCTGGAGAGGGACAGTGTTTCAGTCCGGAGAGTGTCAGGAGAGTGTCTGCGCTGATGCGCAGAGCTTTGTTGAGGATCTCCAGAGAGGCACAGCGGTTGAGTGTCCTGCATTGCAGGTGCACACGCTTTGAGCTACAGAGTGCCATGAGACTGGTTATGAGTTGGACGCTGGCTGAAAGTTGCGTTTCGGCCGCCGTCAAAGCCATATCGCTGTACAGCATGAGCGCTGGGGAAGTCCTGCGAAAGAGCAAGTCTTCTCGCTGCAGACTCAGCCTGTCCGTCGGACGCTTTTTCCGGTGGATGGTGGACACTCGTATTTCAGTTCGCATCCATGAGTACGCTGCGATCTGTTTGACCGCTTGCGTTGAAAATCTAGTGGAGGAAATCGGACTCCGTGCGCTGGCGGCGCAGAACGGGACCCCCAGCTCTCCAGTGGGACCTGATGCGCTGGACGCTGTCGTGAACAATGATGCCGAGATATTTGGTCTCGTCCAAAATTATGAACATCTCATCTGCGGCAAAAACGCCAACGGTAAGAAAACTATAAAACAAAGAGCGCAACAATTATTAAGTTTCGTTAACATTAGTTAAACAATGAAATAACACTAACAATGAACAATTGTGTTAACTAACAGAGATGAATAAATGTTGTATAATAAGATAAGTTGTATAAGTTAGCACATGTTAGCTAATGCATTAACTAATGTTAACAAACGGAACCTTATTGTAAAATGTTATTTTTGTAAAATGTTATAAATGTTATAACCTTGTTGTAAAAATTATTGTAAAACCCATCGTGTCATTACACAGTTAATACGCTACATAATGTATCTGAAAACGCATTTACACAGTTCATTGTAACCTCAGAAGTAATGCGAAGTGTGACCAGTATTTCCTTCATCTCCAGAGTGGAATGTTTTCCTTGATCAGATTTTAAGTATATGAAAGGTACCTTGATCACAGTCTTAGTATAAACACAAACGACCATCTGTACTTTCATCTCGTTTCTTTTTGCCCAGCCTAATTACACGTAAAGAAATGTCAGAATCTCACCACACGCTCGCTCACTATGCATGACACCTCGGGGCCAAGTCACGCGTTGCGTTTGATGTATTACACAATCAGCCGGCAGAATGAATACAGGCAAAATTATATTTGTCAGATTTCTGGCACAAGTGGTTTATTAAATCAGTGAATACATCATCTTGTCTCGTGCTGCCTTAAGTAATACTTATAAATTATGCATAAACATGTCAAGTTTCAACGTTGTGGAGAATGTGTTCAGCGTGGCAATTTCTGTTATATTTAATAATGAGATACCACTCCAGCTGCATGTCTTACAAAAAGAACTGAGCATGGAAAACCATGAAATAGTGATCATATCAAATAAGAGTACAGTGGTACTTCCAATACATTTTGCATACTCCCAAATAAAACCAAAGTAAGGTTCTTTCTGTGTTTCAGTTTTTTGTTTTCCAGAACTGATGAAATGGTCATTTGTATAAGGTTTGGCTGTGGCTTTCCAACCTCCTCAACATACATTTTCAGAAATGCACAAAAGCCCATTGTTCTGCTATAAGCCTTCCACAAGCTGCGCGTGGCTGAGGAAAATAATCAGAAACAAGTGAGAGAGGCCAGCGATGAGAAGAATGGAAAGCCATCACAGCCAGACCTCTGCTGTAAATCACCCTGTTGATCATCTGTGACAGGGCCGTCTGTACACAGCCCATCCGCCTGGCACTGTGGTTTCGTATCCTCGGCTTTTGTTCAGGAAGGAAAGTTTGGAAATGTATGGATAATATCATAAGGGAACAGAACAGTTACGCTATATAGTTACTTCTATACACCCTATAGTGACACACAAGCTACATAATGCATAGTAGGTTAATACTAAGTGAAGCTAATTAAAAATTTTTTTACTTTGTATCTTTAGTGTAGGTTAAACAGCTCTTCTGTAGTCACAGGCTTAGAAGTGTATTAATCTGAATCACATGTACACACTCACTGTGATTGCTGTGACAGTACAAGCTCGTGCTCAATCAGCTGGTAAACATGCTCAAGTCAAACACTCACTCTGAAATAAAGCCGACCTGTTTGACACTGAACCTGAGGAACATAGAAGCGTCACGTGCTGGTTACTTTTTACCCAGAGACCTTTCCTGACTGTTAATGGTCTACTGGCAGTACCGTGTGTATACAGGAGAGGAATGAAGGCTGGCATACACTGTAGGCTTCCATCTCGAATGTTCTTGTCCTTCATGCTGAGCAGATCCACATCTGGAACTGTTTAGTTACTCAGTTGACCTCTGGAGCTATAATGACAGAACACTGCCTGTTTGCTCTTGTGGTCTTGTTTAATTATCTAAGCGTTTGAACACACAAATGTCCTTGAGCAGATGGCATCATAAGGGTATTGTCATTTGGCAGAATTCTAGGTTGCCGGGTCTTGTGTTCACTTAATGCACAAAACACAATTATTGCTAATGAACTCTGCTTTGCAAATTTGTTTGTTTTTAATATATTATTAGGTCAGTGTCACCATATGGTTTGTAGCGTTTTTGTGAAATAGCAACAGCATTGTGACGGGCCGAAGGGAAAATTCCAGCCAAAAACATATACAAGCCGTCAGTGCCTGGCAGGGTGTCAAAATGTGAATTTTAAAACAAGCATCTCTTCCAAAAGAAGCTATAAAAACCTTGGAGAATATTTTATAATAGGTCTATTTGCATGGCTAATGTTGGTAAAATTTAAATAAAGCAAGATCTGGCATAACAGGCCACAAAAGATACTTATGCTAATACATTTAATCAAGTCCCCTGATTAAAAACAACATTAACAGTAGTTAACCGGATGAAAACAATTCTCCGAGTCATTTTATCAGCGCACATCTCCTTTAATTTTAGGCGGAGGTCAACTGCAGCCACAGCTGTGACAAGCCTTTACTATAAACAAGCACATAATAGCCATTATAAGATTGTCAATTGGAGCTTAATTCATTCTCTAAGGATTCATTTTATTCTAAAAGGGAAGTGATAAGGCCCCTTGAATAAATAGTTTTAATTGAGGTTGCCCCTCAGTTTTAATAACAGCCCTGACATAAAAGAGCTGGTCCAGCCCAGGGGTGCAGGTGAGACACAGTTCATATCAGATTGGCTGCTTTCAGCATGAGACCGATCACACTGAATGCTGTGTTCAGTCCTGGTTCTGGGGCACTTGTGCACATCTGTGTGTGATGCCTCGTAATGGTCATTGCTTAATGCCCTCATACAACCTTCCGCCCACACTGCCTAGTTTCTCTGAGTTAAGTGTGTCAGATGTGTGCTAGACGTACTGAAACGTACAGGTCTATGATTTGTGTTCCTACATGTAGAAGTGTCATAATAAACATCATCTTAAGAGTCTCGCTTAGGCCCTCAAGTTCCTTGAGTGGACAAATGCTTCTATAAGGAGAGAAGGTGTCTTCCTACAGCTTGTAATGACAGCTGCTCTGGCTGCATGTTGACCTTCCTCAGCTCTCTAGCATGCCTGGATGTATTAGCATCTGTTCCAGAGAGGTGTTACATGGGAGCCTAAATTCAGGGTGGCCACT
>JAZGTI010015977.1:0-13053 GCA_036877585.1 Botia kubotai
TCTCTCTCTCTCTCTCCCTCTCATTGGCACCTCTCTTCCTGTTTCCTCCAGCAGTGGTGGCATGGAAAACACTCTCGTCTTTAATTTCATACAAGGCCTCCCCGCATAACCACGCAACCACCTGCCAAATCAGCGCAGCCGGAGTCACCGTGCGGCTCGCTCGCCCATTGTTGCTGCTCACAAGTCAGTTTTCATCTCTGAATGCTCTTCAGTGGCTCTGAAAGCTCTCCTCACCCCCTCGCTGCCCCCTCCATCCGTGTGGCACGCCGCCTTTTTAAAACACTCACAGCTCCCGCGGAGGGGCCGCAGCGCCTCCAGGCTCGCAGAAAGCACCTCTCCATGTGAAACCGGGTGGTGATGGGTCACAGACTCTCTGCCAAAAGCGGGCCGGCTACACAGGTGCGCTCTCTCCATCAAAGCATGTAATACTACATACAGCAAACCGCTTAGAGGAGAAAGAGTCTCTGCTCCAGACTCTCTGGCCCACAGACAGCGGCTCTCACCCCCATCTGGCCCTTAATAAGCTGTCACGGAAAGCCCTCTGAGGAAGCTCTGGTCTCCCTGTAGTTCTTACAAGCAGCATCTGTTTGGTGGCTTGTGTCTGGCTGCAGGCCACGACCCCTGTGCCTCATACTGAGGCAGGCATAATGCAATTTCCCATGACCCTTTGGGAGGCGAGTCTGCCTCGCTTCCGTACAAGACGGCTGCTGCTGCTGTTGTTCGGCTGAAATGTTACCTCATAGAAATCGTTGCCTGAGGTTGTGCGGCTACGTTTACAGCATGACCAGTCACTCAACCTTCAGTCATGTCACGCGGTTCGAAACTTTTATCACAGAAAATATTTAGTTGTTTCATGTTATCAAAACTTCTTCAGCTCGTGAAGAAATATCTTAGCAGTACTGCTTCCATTTACTATTAATACAATAATGATATTTTTAAATATAAACATAATAGTAATATTAATAAATACAATAGGTTTTTATTTTAGGATTTGGGGTGCTTTGTTTTCATAAGAACTTTAACAATTTGTATTTAGTTTTATGGGAAATATGGGCTGATTTGTAATATTTATGTAGTATTTATAATCATGTTAACTACAAAATGCTACAAGAATTCTAACAATTATGACTTTTGTATTTATATAAATATTTGCTATTGGAATTTGTTCGACCGTTGACAGTCGTGCGTTTTTTATAATTGTCTAGTAGAAGATTTTGAAGCAATTATGTGGCCGCTTTTTGTCTCGTCACTTGTTTTAATCTCTTGTTTTATCCTGAGCTCAGGATTCATCCGCCTGCGAATCTCTCCAGCATTCTGACAGCGTTTTCCGACGCCTCTCAGGAGCTCCGACATCACCTCTTTAGCTCTGCAAGCTCAGGGTGAACAGGTTGAACCTTTACACTCCTGCCTTGTTTAGACGCCGTTTAAGTCTTAAATAAATCCGAGCAAATTGCTGTGGATGACGCTCGCTTCTCGCTCGAGTGCATAAACTCAATATCTTTTTTTTACATCTAAGATTGACTCAAAGGCGTAACCTTTCACGTCCCCTCTCTTTGAACACTTTTGAATACATTTGGAACACTTTTAGGTGTGAATGTAACCCCACCGGGTCCCTCAGGTAAAACACGCACCCAAAGACGCCACCAAACATTCAGATCTCACCCTCTGGATGTTTTCCGATCTTCTGGATGTTTTTGTGCTCCGCTGAATCGCACAGCATGCCGTACACACGGTAGGGAAACAGTCAGGAGGAGATGTGTTTTCTTTGGGCTTCCGTATTCTCACAAATCAATTTTGGCTAATGGTTTTAAAAATCAAATCCTAACCTTTTCCAGTGCAGGAAGTGACCTTAGAGCTGCGCTCTGCACCACAGCCTGTAAGTCACACTTTTTTATCGAGACGGGCAGAACCATCGCTCAAGGGAATGTATGCCAGCAGTTATTGGATATGTCAAAACAGAGACCCATTTCCTGTGAAGGAAAAGAAGAAAAAGGGCAGAGATGAGAGAGAGAGAGAGAGAGAGAGAGTATTGAATGAGAGCTCAGTGTCAGCTTTACAGTCTTTTAAACACTCGGACTGATCTGACATCAGGCGTCACTGCATGAATTAAACCGTTTTTGTTTCTTCATAAACATGTAAAGGTTTTAATCTGGTTTGCGTGTTTGTCTGAGGCCTGAGGGAAGCGGGCGGGTGGCGCATCTGTTACTGAAGACACTGATGAAAGGACAAAATTAAGCTGCACAGCACATTTTGTGTCTATGAGGAACAGAAAGTCAAGTTTGTCTTGCGTTACCCGTCAATCGACAAAGCAATGAAAACATATCCAGAAACCTGTAGCTTTCCTGTAGCTCAGTGGTTAGAGCATGGCRTTAACAACGCCAAGGTCATGGGTTCGATCCCAGGGATTGCATATACTTAGAAACAATGTATAGTATAATGCAATGTTAGTCGCTTTGGATAAAAGCGTCTGCCAAATGCATAAATGTAAATGTAAATCTCCAGTGCGCAAATGCTCCAAAAAACATGGTGAGGCGTGACCTTTGACCTTACACTGAAACAAAAGTACCATGCGAGTCCCATGTAATTTGGGAAACGTACCATGTTTTTTTTATTGCCGTGTAAATAGCATACTGTATGTCTGTAATTGAATAGTGTGGTGAGGTCTACAATCTGATACCATTTTTTATAAGCAGTTCAATTATATTCAGATACAGTTTTTCAGTTCTACGTCTTTCTGTTGCTTTACAAACAGATTTTGAATCCCGGATTCTCAGTGTAGACAGACATTCTGGACCTCAGCGTATGTTGTAGACCGCTGAGAAGAGTTTAATCCTTACAGATGTGGTTTTAAAAAGGCAATAATATTTCAGCAGTTCAGTGAATCGTCATGTCCCCACACACTGTTACTCTGACTGTTAAGTGTTTTGTGATTCTACACTGAGGCTTTGCTCTCAGACTCACAGACACCAAACTCTCTCTCTCTCACTCTCTCTTTCTGTCTTTCACTAAACAGCACAGACTGACAGACCAGGGCAGCTTAATAAAGCATGAATCCTTGTGGAACAACAGTTCACACTGTTATGATCCCTCTCTCTTTCTCTCTCTCTCTCTCTCTCGCTCGCTCTTTCACACACAAACACATTTGAGTGCAGTTTCCTGTCTCAATCTATCATTCTCTCGTTCTCTCTCTTTGACACGCACACACAGGTTTGGTTTATCAGTAAGGACATTTCATAGACGTCCATTGTTTTCATAACAGGCTAATGATATTCTCTAATGAAAGCCCCCACATCTCTGTTCACTATTTACTGTAAAACATGATTTGGCTGAACTATAAGACGTTCTTACTAATGAGACTGCCTAAAATGCCCTCACAAGTTAGTTTTTTGACATGTCTCACTATATTTGTGAGGACAGTTTTGTAAATTTGGCCCTTATGAGTATGACAAAACCTGTACACACACACCCCAGACTATTTGGGATTGATGTTATTTAGTTTTTGCTGTTTTGTGTGTTTGTCTCTTTTGTTTATGTTTACTTTTGCTTGTTTCTCTGGTGACCCGTTTTGACCAGGATCCAGAGCTGGTACGGAACATCTGCCGTTGGGTTCGACAGGCTGTCCGCATTCCTTTCTTTGCCAAACTCACCCCTAATGTCACCAACATCGTGGACATTGCCAAAGCAGCACAGGAAGGTATGTGACTATTTCTGCGGCCATGTGACCACTGCTGCTAACAGTGTTTAATAGGGCTGGATGCCCGATACAGGGAATGTTCTCAGAATGTTGGCTAAAGTTATCAAAAGCCATTTTTGCAGTAACATTAGTAGAACTTTATTTAACGTTATGTATATCAGATATATCAAAACTGTATTCTAGTAAGTGGAACGAGTTAAAAGCATTACTGAATTTAAAAAAATGTTTGAATAACAGTCTTAAACCGAAGCAATAACGTTAATACAACGTCTAAAAAAAGCAATGTACTAAATTGATGTCTTAATCAACAAGTAAACATCCAAAGAATTTTAATTTCATCTTTAATTCGTTTTAAAAAGTTTTAGTTTAGTTTTTGTATGCGGTTTTAGTTTCAGTTTCAGTTAACAACTAAACTACTAAGACAGAAATAGCAGCAGGCCTGCAGGTCTTGGCGTCCAGATTTTTCAGGAATCTGGCCTCCCCCACCTCCTCCCCGTGCCTAATGTCTCCTCCCTGTTGGCTCAGGTGGAGCAGATGGTGTCACAGCCACCAACACGGTTTCGGGGCTGATGGGACTGAAGGCAGACGGCTCTCCCTGGCCTGGTGTCGGTCGAGGAAGACGCACCACATATGGCGGAGTGTCTGGTGAGTGTCACCCACCTCACTGCATCCATTCCTTCTCCTCTGAGGTTTAACCGGTGTGTGGCACACACAGTCTGTGTGTGTGAATCTACTGTTTTTCTTTTAAGGTGTGTGTGTGGGTGTGCGTATGAATGTGTGTGCGCGTACGCTGGTCAGAAGTTTTAATAGAACTGGCAGATGGAATGGAGGTTGGAGGAGGCTAAAATCCTACAGCAGCTTTACTGCAGGGCTTTTGCGGCGAGATGAAACCGTTTTGCATCCTCTAGTATGAAATATGGATGTCGTGTCAGTGTGTGTTTTACAGGGTTTGGTTTTTGAGGTGGCCACGAGTCTATTTGCTCGCTCAGATGGTGGATTTTATTATCTACTCCCTGTGTTTTGATGTTCTCCTGTCTTTTTTGGCAGTAAATTCCGAAAATGTGTATTTCCGAAACGCATCAGTAATTCCGAGAGGGAAGGATTTCAAAAGCACGTCAGGGACGCCGAACACAATAAATTTGGCTTTATTTTTGCCCTGGAGGAGGAAGCGCCTCGTTATCAGAAAGAGATCTCCAGAATTTTAAAAAGTTTGCATGCTGTCTTTGTGATGTAGTATGCGAGATTAGTATGGATTGTGTCCTGAATCAGATTGCTATCATGACCTACAGTTTGAGTTTGTAGTGTTTTTTAAAGTTAAAGTGGATTATATATAGTAGAAAATATCCACAGCAGGAGGTTTTTAAACCTATAAACTTTACATTTAGAATGTATTAAGTGCGTATATATATAATCACATGCATGCATACATACACACACACATATAAATACACATATACACCTACATAATTTTGTATGCATAAACTATACAGTGTATATGTATACATACATTTATACCCTATAGCAAATGTAAAGTGGTATTGTCAAAAAGAGGCTAATCTAGTAGTTTAAACTTGTGACGTGAGAGCATGTAGTGGATATACACGCATCAGGATCGGTTGTGTTGTATTGAGTATAATTGGTTTAGTCAGGTTCTGTTTTCATTCGTTTGCGGCGGTGCGGGTCTGGTTCCGCCGGTAATGATGAGAATGTGAACCAGCCAGCGTGTCTAATTCGGGAGATATTGCAGTTCCTCAGGATGCTCCCCAGACAACCTCACCATCATCTTAAGAATTACGGGCCGAATATTTTGTCTGGTGAGTGTGTGATGAGGGCTTCAGGAGGGCAGATTTCATATGTGCTGACGAGCATCAGAGGGTCTTGTAACAAGAGTCGTCTGGTTGCTATGGGATTTTGACATCGTCCGCCTCTGTGCTGCTTCTTTATGAAGACATTGGACAGATGTGTCTTAGACGAGGAACGTTTCCTTCAGCCTTACTGCAGGAACCAGGCTGCTGGATTTCACACTGACACCCGTCTGCTAATAACTGAAGGATTCTGGGAAATCAGACGACTGCAGAGTTTGTTAAGGCTAGTTTCACTGTTAGTATTGCCCATACCTGCGGTTAGGAATTGGAGCGAAGCCCTAACGGCGATTATTAAATATTTAATTTGTGTGTTTGGCCTCATGACAATCTCATTAATAAAACAAAACTCATTATCATCTCAATAACCAATATCTGGTTACAGTATTATCATCAGGACACTTTGAGACTTGAGGGTTTTTTTGATTCTGGCTAATGAGCTGCCACCTAGCAACACCCAGACAACAACACCCAGGCAACAACCCACAGTACCCTAGCAACCACATAGCAATGTGCTTTAACTGCCCAAACACCTTAGCAACCATATAGAATCTCACTGGCAGCCACATACAACACCATTAGCATTGTGGCGTTTTGGTCTTCAGTCTTGTATTTTTTAGTTCTGTGATCAATTATTACAGGTGCCACAGCGGACTGATGTTTTGTGTTGTAACAAGACTCTGCGCTTGTTCACAAACACACACACACACGCTCTTCGAGGGTGTGTGTTCATTCATTCATCTGTGTGTGTGTGTGTGTGTGTTCATTCCTTTTCTCAATAATTGATGTGGCTGCACTTGTTCTCTGGGTTTCAGCGCTGCATCATTGTGTGATTTTGCTGTGCTCTTGCATAGTTAATGTCATTTATGAGGCTCTCTTTCTGTGTGTGTGTGTGTGTGTGTTTGTTTGTGTCTGGACTGAGTATCTCTTATCTGTTGGTCATCCATATCTCTGCCTTTCTCTCTCCACCCCATTCCTCTCTGTCTCTCTCTTCCTCTGTTTCTTTCTCATTTTCTCTCCCTTTTCTCTCTCTCTTTTTTCCTGTCTGCCTTTAACTCTCTTTTTCTCTCTCCCCAGTTTCTCTCTCTCTCTCACATACAGTCATGAAAGCAGGGGAAAGGTAGAGCGATTGGAAGCCAGGAACAGTGCTGGCCGGCATTAAAAATTCATCTGGAAACTATTGCAGCAGTATTTTACAGTGTGTAAGCAAAACTACTCAATGTCATCTTTTTCACATTTGAGCTGTGGCACTGTGACATCCCTCAGGAGCGGAGGCGGAGTCTCGCCGGCCCCGCCCATCCCACATCCATCACTCTGTTCCGCCTGCGGGCGTACGAGCTGCGACAGCTCATGGTGCCAACAGCCTAGAAACAAATACACCTCTGATGTACGGTTTCACGAGGGGTTTCCTGCAGTGGTTCGTTTTGAAGGGGCTTGTCAAAGAGACCTGAATTTGTCTTGCCCATTTGAAATAAATGAGGTTGATGTACCATGTGTAGTAAATCATACTGTACTGTTCACAATCCAGTCCACCAAGAGTGTGTATGCAGGAATGGATCCCTTCAGAAACCATCACAACCATAAGCGTGTGAACACGACTGCAGGTTTACTCTCCAGTGCCTGTTCAGTATTCAGCAGCTTCACATGCTCTGATGAACTCTGCCGGTACTCTGAGATCATCCAATCATAACACGAGTCATTTGCGTGTAGAACTCTTAAAGGTACAGTCGCAAAAATGTTTAGACTGTTCCGTTTCTGAACTTTGTGTCGGAACAGTATTGGTGGAATATGCAGAGCGAAAAGTTCTACGCTCAGCTGAGTTACTAGTAAATATGGTTTTTCTTGATCATTCATGTACACGTAAATTGTAATTATGACTTTTCAAACTCCACTTGAAGGCTGCATAACATCACAAGTGGACTGTGGGGATAATGAATAACTGCTAGATAAGAGTGATATGTTTTCAGGTGATGAACACTGACCGATGACTGTTGTTCACAGTTACTCTGTATGAGTGTTTTGTGGAGGGGGGGTTAGAAAATGATTGTGTGTGGCGATATTCTGTTCATACCTGCAGATCAGAGAGTAAAGCATGAGATCAGATTAAAAACAGAGATGTGTGTGTGCTGTTTCTCAGCTGAATCACCGTCTCTTATCTCTCTGATTGTAGTTATTTAGCCCATTTATGCAAACACACACTGTCCTTAAAGGAAGAGCCACACACACATCTTATATAGAGTGTGTGTTTCTCAAGCTCAACTGGTAGAACATGCAACTAACAATGACAAAGTTGAGGGTTCAAGTCTCATGGAGCCATTGTGTCTGAAGAGATCAACACTAATGTAGCTTCTAAGGTGTGTGTGTGTGTGTGTTTTATCATATGCTGTACCTGTGAGACCACAGTCTTCCTTCACAAACATCTTGCCACACTGATTTCAAACCCAACACACACACTCACACACATTCAGCGAGAACACACACGCACACACACTCAGCGAGAACACACACGCACACACACTCAGCAAGAACACACACACACTCAGCGAGAACACACACTCACACACACTCAGCGAGAACACACACTCACACACACTCAGCGAGAACACACACTCACACACACTCAGCGAGAGCACACACTCACACACACTCAGCGAGAACACACAAACACTCAGCGAGAACACACAAACATACACACTCAGCGAGAACACACAAACACACACCCTCACATTTAGTGGTTTTCTGACAGAAAACACTGCACGACTGGCGATTGCTTTTCTGAAGAGCATCTCTGTATGAACAGACAGAAAATTCATCTAGCACAAGCGCGGACGGCTTCATTTTTTTGTCTGCCTGAATGGATGGCAAAGACAAATGATGCTTCAGAGTAACAAACGCTCTGCGGAAAACTGCACAAACCAAGAGAAAGCTTGAAATATTCATCCAAACTATTTCATCTCTCCCTACAGTTCAGTTTTAATGCAAGTCTCAGAATTGTTCATAATATCGTAGTATATTATAGGACATTTTCATTTATGTATTGTTCATTTTTAGTGCACTTTAGCAGTACTACGAAGTAGTGTGTACAATTTGGTGTTGTTAGCATATTTAAAAGTAAATTTAGCATGGCACATTTTTTAAATGCTTTTTGTTATTTAGCCGTCACGGATGTGTGGAATAAAACAGAATCTGTGGAAGTATCATGAGGCATTACTTCATGATAAATGTTTCCAGCAGCATGACGCTACATTGTTATCACAAGTGGCGTCCATTTATCATTCTGATATATCGTATTAGTTAGCGGGCAAATAGCTTTAGCTAAAAGAAAAATAGAAATAATGATGTCATGAGCAATTTCAGCCGATGTTTCCATTGATTTCCCGTTTTCAGTTATTTGATATGTATCCAAATTCTGAAGCAGCTAGCCCAGGCCTTCCCGCACCCACACACTGAAAAGACAAGCCACTGGTTAGTGACTAGTGCTAGTATAGTGAAGAGATCTACACAGGCCCGTGACCCAAACTGACCCCGTCAGTGCTGTTGTGTTTTAAACGGCGTGTGAACAGGAAGTTCCAGCCGACTTCACTTCGGTGTTCCGTGTGAATGTAATTCAAAGTGAAACTGAGAAATTAGGGGTGTGGCTTGTTTTTTCCACTGGGAATTGATTGGCTCTTGAAAAGTGGGCATTTTAAAGCTCACAGTAGACTGATCGTTGGAGGGGAGCGTTTAACGGCTGTCCTCGCCCCCACCCTCAGACTGACATCATCGGAATATAAAAAATGAATATAAAATGCATGACTATAAAAAAACGCACGGATAAATAATTGTAGTATTTCATAAAAAAATATGAATAGTACATTTTCAGTTGATGGTGATTGTAAGGCCAGTCTGACCTTCATTCTGTCCGCCAACTTTTAAGTACTTTTAACTTTATTTTTGGAACTCAGATTTCCGTTTAATAGATTACAGCTTTATCCAGCTGTGTCTGGATGTTGCTCTTAGCGACTGACAATTAAAAGTTCTCTGGGTTTCTTTCAATAGCCGAGTGAAGTGCTGAGATGTGTGTGTGTGTGTGTGTTGACCTTCTGAGATTGTATAAGCACACGGTGCCATGAAGGGGGGTGGATTTGGGCCTCCTTTAAGAGTTTTAGGACATGGCTTGCGTGGTCCTGCTTGCCTGTTTACCATTTTCGGAGAGAGATCGAGTTTTCCCCGGAGAATCTTCACTGTGTCTGTTATTTCTCTCTTCCCTCTCTTTCTCTTCTTTTTGATCATTTTATTTATCGATGAGGTTTTATCCCTTCATCCCATCTCCTCTGACTTCACAACAGTATTCCTCAGAGAACACACCTGTGAACCGATTTCTAACCCTCAGAGCTGCGATCTCTCCTCATCTGCTCTCAACATACCCATGATGCCTCACTCCGCGACTCCGCGCGCTTGTTGTCGGTGATTGTCATGTTGAAGGGAAACGTGATCTTACTGTAATGACAGTTTATGAGCATTGCGTTCGTCTTCCTGCATCACGGCCGCGCGCTCTGCGTTCAACTACATTACCGTCCCTGAGCCCACACTCTGTTTTCCTTCACTACTTAAACATCCCTTAGAGGGTTTGGGCACAGATGCAGAAGTCATATAAGGAATGAAAACGGCTCCTGAGTCTGTGGTTCTCGCTCAGGTCATAAATACATCCTGTTTGTCAGGGGCTCGTGGGAAATATGTAGCTTTTGTTTATTTATTTAGTTTTCGTTTGCTTTTTATTTGCCACTATAGCTAGATCAGTGTCTTACCACGTCACTCTGTAGTGTTTTCATATTTTAACATTTCACATTAAACATTTATTCTACGTCTTGACCGTAACGTTAATAAAACGACAACCAAACATTGACTACATTTAAATGACGTTTTCATAACAAAAACTGCAAACCAAGAAAACAGCGTAAAACTGAACTCGGCGAGTGTAGGACGCAGGAAGCTCTCGGCTGTTTAATCTGTGGCCTGCCGTGTCGTACAGATTACGGTACAGTAGGTCTGATTAATTACATTTGTTTGCTCAAGACGGATTTCTCACTGCCATCAAGATTTCAATTTTAGGTTAAATATTCTCTGAAAGGGCGGACCCCTAAATCTTGGGGGCGGGAGCGAGCAGTGGGCTGTGAACGAAACCATAGGCTAAATGCTAATGTTAAGAAAACACAGCAGATGAGGCGTCTGTACGTCCTGACTGAATGACACTGTCAGTCACTTCAGTGTCCATCGACCAGAAAGAGACAAAACAGCAAATGATGAATAAACAACACGAGCTCAACATGTGACATTAGCGATGTTTTTTAGACTAACACACTAATTCATGTATTATACATTTTGTTTTCTTGCACTGGAAATTGATGGACTGGGGAGTGGTTAACAGCTCTGGCTCCGCCCAAGATGACATCATCAGAGAAGGTCTGCTGTTCCAGAGGGGAAAGCACATTGTCAGATTTTGTCACATGAATTTAAAAATATAATGATGACATGCATGAATAAATCATTCATAATAAGCACAGCAATATGAAATAAATGTAAAATACAACCGTTTCCTCTAGTTGTCTCAGTCTTTTGTACTCCACTAATCTGTACGGCATCCATTTTGCCCTGATTAGGTGTCATAAGTGTGTTTTTTCCACTGCTGTAGTAATCATTTAGAGTAAATGATCTGCAAGTGTACGTTAATTTGTTTATGGGCTTGTGTACCTCATTTCATTGAAGGCTTTCTCCTCATTAGCATTATAATTGGATTAGTATTAAATAGGTGGGAATTTTCGAGCAGGTTACAGTACACGGGTGTGCAAGTCTAAAAGTAATGAGTGGCTTACGCATTAATTATGCTCACCCGCCCCACACCATTCTTTGTGGCCTGCTATTTATAATTACAAATACCTGCTTTTGATAAGTGGTAACTGTACATTAACCTAATAATTAAACATAGCTCTAATTTGACATTTGCTTTTTCCTAATCACTATTGTTTACCGTTCGTAAAATGTGAGTGAGATGAAGCGGCGGAGTTGTTTTTGTTAAAGTTGTCGCATGTGTCGCATGCACCGCATGCACGACTGCTTTTGTGCTCGTTTCACGTTTCGTTTTTGTTCACGTGGGTTTCGGGTCTGAAGTGTGTCGGCAGTCGTCTCAGAGGGTCGAGGTGACAGACTTTGCGACCGTCGCATTTTTGGCAGATTCTGACGTGTCACTTTGTTTAATCGGCTGATTGTGTAAATGTAATGCCATCATTTCATCACCGAGAACCGGTGACATTTCCTCAAATGTCAGAGTTATCTTATGTCTTTCATGACATCACATTTAAACGAGGACGCGCATTCAGGCTCCCGACGCTAGAGTAACCTGAATTCGGTTAGTCATAGAAATTGCTTATTGTACTAATGTGAGGGTCAGAAACAACAGCTGATAGGCCCATCAGAGTCAGAGGGCGTGCCCATTTGTAAACAAATAAATTACAATAGAAAACTAAATACTTAAATTCTGTCACCACAGCCTTGATAAAAACACAATGCTTTTAGTTAATGCCTAACAATCGCTATACAACATCAACAATACAACATAAAGCATAACGCAAGCTGTGCTTGTCCTTGTCAGGTTGCCAGTGTGTTGCTATGCAGCTGTGAGTGTTTTTAGTACGTTGCTATGGGGTTATGGAAACTGTTTACTGGACCAGATTAAAGTATCCCACCAATCACAAATCCCTCAGAAAAAAAGGTGGCACAACCAGTGTGGTTTAATTGTTAACGTTTGTACAAATTCCTAGTAACTTCCTAGCTTTCCTGTAGCTCAGTGGTTAGAGCATGGCGTTAACAACGCCAAAGTCATGGGTTTGATCCCAGGGATTGCACATACTCAATGTATAGTGTAATGCAATGTAAGTCGCTTTGGATAAAAGCGTCTGCCAAATGCCTAAATGTGGAATTCCAAATATAATGAAACCAAAGCTCAATGTTTATCCAGTGGAGGGACATTTTTTGCTCTCTGGTTTTCACTGCAGCAGTTACCTGCTGGTCATTATCACAGTGTGGTGATGTTGGGCAAGCGTCTTGACTTCTCTGTTGGGCTCGGGAGCTCCTTCACTTTCTGTGCAGAAACGAAGCAACACGTCTGTGTCAAATAATTAACTTCCTCTGGTTTAAATGAACAGCGTTCCAGTTGCCGTTCTGAGCGGTCTGTGTGTATATGCGTGTCCCCATGAGGGTGTTGTACTGGATGTTCATTATCGTACCATAGGTCACTTCTGTGTGTATTTCCATAATTGCCTCTCCTTGTATGTGATTCCCCCCCCCCTTTTTTACGCCTTCCACATTGTTTAATAATGCCAAATTCCATTCTTCAATGTCCTGCCCGATACATCCATCTGTGCTCGGAATTATTCATGGGAGACGCAGGTGTGACGTGCAAGGGTTCAGTAAATACTCACCCAGACTGACCAGGCCGTGAGGAGCAGGGCATTACAGAGA
>JAZGTI010015979.1:0-13052 GCA_036877585.1 Botia kubotai
GTGTGTGTGTGTGTACAGCTGATGTCATCAGACTGCGAGGACATCTGTGTGTAACCTCATTTGAAATGTTTGATTGGGACGTTCTCTGAGAAAGTGCCCATGTGTGTATGCGTGTCTACGTCTGCGTGTGCGCAGAGGGCGGGGCCGACGCAGGGCCATCTGCTGCCGTGCCCTACCCCTTAATCGGCACATATTAAGCCCCCTGCCACCACCCCGAATTTCTAAAAGCTCTTTAAAAATATATAAACGTAGTGGGGGTTGGGGGTATTATTGTCAATACCAGCATATTGTGACATTCCTAAATTCTACAGTACAGTAAACACGACTGTATATGGTGTTTTAATAGTATAACAAGTGCTGATGATGTATTTTGATCTGCATAGAAACTGTTGGTGTTGTTTTTTCAGTGCGATCTGAAGGAGGCATTCACTATGTCAAGCTGCCCACGGCCTCCAGCGCGTCGTTTGTTCTGCGCTTTCTAGAAGCGTTGTGTCACCACTTGCAATGCGGCAACCTGTTCAGCAGCCAACCGTTCAGTCCCCTGACAGCGAACACACACACGTCCTACGACAGGAGTAAGTCAGGTACTGTGTGTTTGTGCAGATGTAAACAATGACATCATATACACATACAGCTGCAATCCGTAACTTTTGCCTCTCTACCGCCTTCCCCCAAATGAAGCCAAACTGACAATTCCCAAGGAAATCGAACCGAATTCTGAATCATTATTATAAACCGTTCTGAGTCAGGGTACAGCAAGCAGATTGTTTTGAACACTGATCTGTCATGTACTTGCTCGAGAACGGATTTATGTCCATTTTTAACCGAAAAAAAAGAGTTACGGATTGCAGGCATTTAGGAATAATTTTTATTCCGTCGCTTTTATTAGTGCAAATTTACGATGATACTGTGTTTTAGTACAAACTAATAATAATGATAATTGTTCTTAGGAGTTAAAGAGGAGACATCAGACACATTGTCTGCACGGGGTACGAGGCGATTTAACAGAGATTCAGCTACCTACACAGCCACCCTGCTACCTAAACTACACAGAACAGAAGCTCTGCCCTCAGATGGTACGACCCGTTTTCCAGTTTTGAGTGATTGTTCATGTCTGAATCTGTGAGTGAATTGTTTAATGCACACGAGCTGTGGCAGGTCTGATTGGCTAAACGGAAGCATAATGAGACTTCCTATTGGTGGCGTTTATTCCATTGATTCTCTCATTAACCACCATTTAACTGTGCATAATATACCTCTTAATAATGCAGTGAGCTAATTAAATCGTCTGTGTTAACTAATTGTCATATTTTCAAGAGTTACTGGGAAGAGCTTTGTGTCTCCAGCGCTCATTAAAGTCTTTTAGTGTGAGCTCATTGTCACAAATTGAAGATAAAAATGTTAATTATTAAGAATGGTTTTGGCATCATTATAAAATTGCTTGTGAGATGTGTGTTAGCATATGGGTGTCAGAGGAAAGTTATAAGCTCTGATCAAAAACACATTCTACTCATTACAGTGCATTATATTCATAACGCAAAAATCCTGTCCATCGTTTGCTTTGCTGTGGGTTTACATATTAAAGACTTTAGGTGTGTGTAGACTTGTCTCTAGTCTGAAACTCATTCTTTAGATTAAAACTTTCGGCATGTTTTTGTATCTTTGAGTATTGTGTACTTCATATCGGTTTCCAGACTGTTGCCATTGCCAAATAAGCACAACAGTGAATGAGACTTTTCCAGTATGTACTTTGTAACCTGACGTAGGAACTTCACTCTTGTTTGCAAACAGAAACCGTCACACATGCTGAAAATGGTGCAACCACAGACCCGCAGTTCTCAGAGGAGTCTATGGACTCCGCCTCTAATTCTGTGGCCCCTCCTCTGCGCAGCCCGACTGAATATCACACGCCCGCTGGCAGCAGCCCACACTACTCACCTCAGCCCCCACCACTGCGCAGACTGTCCTCCAATCCGTCTAATCTGGGGTCCGCACGCATACACAGACGTGTGGAAGGTAAGCTATGTAAGAGAGTTTTGTATAAGCACCTTCACACGCACTGTTAGTGATATTTAAGATTACTTGTAAAGGAGCCACCAGCCTGTTGTGGTTACAGTTTCTTTTTGGAGGAAAAACAGACCTCGTTCACTCAGGTTTATTGGCTAACATTTGATAACTTAAAAGATGTAAAATCAAAGATGAAGGCATGTTCGTGAAACAAAAGCTAAATATCTCAAATCCCCTTTAACCTAAAGTATTAAACATAACGTGACTATTTACACCAAATAACAACGGTTTCCAAATGAGTGTCCTAAACACACCTGCTATTATTGGTTGGACAGAGGCACACCATTGGCTGAGCCAGTTATTGTGTGGTTGGTTGGCATGTTCAGACCAACAGAGCAATGTTTTGAAAGTGCCATAGTGGTCATATTGCTTCCATTTTCCAATGGCTTATAAATTGGCTTTTGTTAGATCACTTGAAGAGTGACAACATTGAGTAAATGTATAGACTGAAGTACTGAGGTCAATGGCATAGATTTAATTTAGACGTAATAGGGGTTGTAGTCTACACTGTGTTTATTTCCATTAATCTTTTATAAATAGTAGAGTGTTGTTTGCAGAGTCTACACTTAGTTCATGTGACATGAAGAATGCTATACTATTTAACATGTCTGTTACATAATGTGTACTATTTATTGTTATTTAAACAATAGCCAGTGTGCACTATATACTAAGCATAGTGTTAAGTAAACTGTAAGTTACTTTCAGTAAATCTATTCAGTAGACAAGAGCAAAGCAGACTAACTATTAAAACTGTAATTAAATATACTATCCGTCAGGTACCTTGTACAGAGACCCTCCCCCAAATAATATTCATGTTTATCGATCGATCACAGTGCCCCCTAGTGGAATTATCATTCACATGAATCCAAATTTAACTCGGATGTTGAGTAAAAATCATCTCCTTTTTCATATTGCTGGTTACACTACCCATAACCTTTGCCTTGTTACTTGCTGATTGTGTTTACAACCTATATTTGATTTTTAAATGTTTGTTTATTGTTTTCTCAAATCTTTTTTTTACATTGTATTTGTATGTTTTTTTTGTTCTTTAGCTGCTAGCTCAACCACTGGTCCAGATCACCAATCAGCAGAGAGAGATTCCTCCAGATCAGCCAATAAGAGCCCGTCATCCTGGAGTATAGAGGAAGTGATGCAGTTTGTGCACGATGTCGATCCTCAAGCACTGGGCCCGCACGCAGAACTCTTCAGAAAACATGTGAGATACAAATCATTTAATAGATGTTAACCTGAAAATAAGACGCTATATTTCATTAGTTTATGGATTTATAGAACAAGAAGTTTTGTGGTTTTAATTTGTAGTTTTTCTGTTCCTCAGGAGATCGATGGCAAAGCCTTGATGCTGTTACGGAGTGACATGATTATGAAGTACATGGGACTAAAACTCGGCCCAGCCCTCAAACTCTGCCACCATATTGAGAGACTCAAACAGGCTAAATAGTAGCTGGAACTTCCTGGCCAATACTCACAGTCTCCACCAGGGAGAGACAAAGCTAAACGCAGGTTCACTCAGAGTTAGAGTTGATGCCAGAGGCTTGGCTCAAACTACATGGATATTTATTCATTACCGGGAATGTGGGTCGTGGATCCAGCATGCTGACCCACTGTAGCCATTGCTGTTGGCTGATACAGTGAATAAACAGAGAAAATCATGTATTCATTGTATTTTTGTGGCATTAATTGACTGCAACCATTAACGTAATCAGATCTGATGGACTAAATTTGCAGGGCATTGGGACATAATCAGTGGCTTTTCATCTCAGACACAAAGACAGTGTAAAAATGAAGCCAGCTACAGACTTTAGTACCTCAACACATCAACAGACTGTTTGTTCCATTTTGTACCATTGTCTGAATTTACAGACAATGGTAAGCTGAATCCCAAAGGATTTCACTGTGTTGTTTATATATTGTATTCAGATACGGTCTACATGCACAGAAAACATCACTCATTCACTGTGTTTACATCTGATAAAGATGTGTTTTAATTTAAGGTTTGTGGAAACTAGTGTTTTGGTGCTATTTAATCCAGTTCCATTGACACATTGTTTATTTTTAGTGTGTTTTTATTTTTTAATAAAATATTTTCAGTTGTTTTCTGTGGAGGGTATTGGACTTGAAATACACATTCATGTTTCTAAATGTACTACTGTTTCATAGTCACAAAATAAAGTATGTTTAAGCGATATAAGCCAAAACAGTTTTGTTATGGTCCGAAAAGGTTCGTTTTTATAAACACAGGTCGTCTGTTTTGACTCGCTGACTGTTCTACTGAAGGTTTTCTTATCGTTGCTATTTATATCACAAGATGAGAATTACTCAGGACACGTGTAGAATTATCACTTATTCATAGTTTAGTAAACCAGTTTTTTCCCTCTAAAATGAAATGACGTGGCTATAAGGTCACATGCTCCTGATTAACACAGAGGTTTATCTGGCACACACATGCATGGTAATAATGAGGACAATGTACAGTATGTGCAGCAATTCCAGATTTGTAAGTACAATCTATTTGTGTATCATAATGTGCATTTTTATTTAATAGGTAGAAACCGTCCTTTTTTTTTTAGCACATTTAGTCTGTTTATATCATTGATAATCATGTTAATTTTGTTACTGTGTAGATAATTTTTTTAATACACATTTATATCAATTTGTTGTCTTTTAGAAACACTGTATTTGCTCTTATACTCAGGTTGAATATTTTGTATTTACTTTTCTACTATTGAATAAATAACTACATTTAAAAAATTGCCATTTTCCATTTGTCGAAAGGCATGAATGCAATTTTCTATGCTTGGCTTAAAACAATCTCGCTCATTTCATTCGGTTTTAAACGTCGCCATTTCTCCTTAATAACAAAATGTGTTTAAAATCATTCGCAACCGCAAACTCATTCAACATATCCTTCAACAAAGCATTTGCAGCTATTCGCCTGGCAGAAATAAAGCCAGATGTTTCTTATATGGCGCAGCATCTTCATGAATTTGTGACCTCCCTCTTCTAAAACGGATAGGTCTGTCTTTTAGGACCTGACAGTGTGGCTCACTGTGGAGTGTGAGTTATGGTTTTTCAAAGCTCTGGTGTGGTACAGTGTTGTAGCTATTGTCTGGTTCCAATGAAGAGTTTATCACACTGACCCTGGAGAAACCTCTTTGATTGGCAGGGACGGTCTTTGTGGCCGACACAATGGCTTTGACTGTCTGACTCGAGTTCACAATTCTTCCATTGTAAGCCTCAAACTTTGAATGCGTGATGTTTCTGTTGCCTTCATCTTTGGACCATTTGTTTGGAGTGTTTTGTCTGTGGGCAGCTTGGCCTTTGGTATCATTAGGCTTCAGTCTCCGCAAGCACTTTACTGGCTGAAAAATGTCCAAAAACAAACCATCAATTACTTTCTTACTAAACAATACTGAACAATTACTAAACAGGTTTATGGCACACATGTGGACGTCTGATACAGCCTTAAAGATAAAGGTTCTCAAAAGGTTCTTTACAGTAATGCCACAGAAGAACCATTTTCGGCTCCCCAAAGAACCATTCAGAAGAACAATTTTTCCTACCTTTTTATAGTCTAAAGAACCTTTATCCACTACAAAGAACCTTTTGTGAAACATAGGTTCTATGGATGTGAAGGGCTCCTTATGGACCCACAGAGCCAAAAATGGTTCCTCTACGGCATTGTGAAGCAGTGTTTCAAGAATGTACTTAAGCTTACCACTGAAAGGTCCAGTGCTGAGTTTGCTGAAGCAGATAACAGATGTTCTGGCCTGGTTTGAGTTTGGGTTGTCTTAGTTGAGAGGTCAAGGGCCTCATCCTGAAGGGTTTGTTGTAATATGGGGTAGTTTAAATTTTTGGCACAGCAAGAATTTGTAGGCAAGTCTGTCTTTGAGGTCTGAGTGGTTTTGTGCATCGTGGAGCCAGTTCTGGAGGTTGTAGTGTAAACTGGGCTCTGAGGGATCTGTATCGGGATTGGGATGGGCAATGGCACTGGTAAGGGAACCACAACTGGATATGGAACCAGCAAGGTGGCTGGAGGGAGCAGCGATGTCACTGGTGAACCCATGGACTGTGGTTGGGGGGGGACGTGTGGCAGGAAGTTTGGAGCTAAAGGAACTGGTTGGTCCGGACCCGTCATTTGATGCCTGGAAGAGACATAATTTCTTAGAACGGGTATTAGATCTTGCAGATCTGTGATGATTCCAGAGCTTTGAAATGTGGATGAATCTGTGTTGTGAACTGAAGCTTCTGGTCGCATGGTAGCGAGCTGAGGTTGATTCAGAAGCGAGTTTTCCGGTGAGATGTTTGCCTGAGCATTTGGAAATGGACAGGAATGTAAAGAAGCTGGAAGTTGGGAGTTCAGATGTTGGAAACTTTGCTGCTCCATGACCAAGGGTCTGGAGATAGTGCTTGAAGCTGGAGGCGCGATGAAGGCGTGTAGCCCTGTCTCACCAACCTGAAGATGCACCGGAATTAAAATACAACCATTTCCAAGACAGACAAACTGCAGCAAAGATGTGTCTGTTTTCAGAGCCAGGTCCACCAAGTGTTCATTAGCTCTAAACTCAGGTGAATTCTCCAAAATGCTCTCTGAAGATCCAATTGGTTCATTGGGATTGACCTTAGAAGAGTGTGAGCCATTGTCATAAGTCCAGGCATCATCTCCATCATGTGTCTCTGTGTTGGCCTGTCTAGACAAATCCATTTTCACATCTGTTGTTTGAACGTTCTCCATCACTGCCTTCAGAGTTCCTGAGGTTTCCGCTCAACACCAAAGAGACAGACACTTCAAAACAGCATCTGTGGCTGAGGTCTGCACCTCCTGATGGGAAAAAGTGATTAAAAAAAACAGTGTTTCTTGTGTGTCTCTGTGTTTCAATGGATGATTTCAATGTGTTCCCTTCTGAGTGACTTTCAAATGTATGTTTATATCACAATTTAAACAAAATAATCAATAGATGCTGCTTATAATTTACATAAAATCTAAAAAGGTACAACAGAAAAGTCATTGACTCCACTGAGCGAAAAACAGGGCAGTTAATCTATAATACACAGCAAATCCTTTTAGCACACACAGAAAAACAGTTAGTGGTGACAGTACAAAGCGCCTGAAGTTTAAGTCTGAGGAAATTTTATTGGGAAAGTTTAAAGTGATCTGTAGGGAGGTAAATACAATCGGATCCCGGTCATGTACAGTCAATGAGCTAGCAAAGGATTTAAGCACTGCAGTGCTGCATCATGAATATATAAACAGTCAAGCAAGTACAGACTTCAGTTTAGTTAAACTGCTTTGTTTTAAGGTACCTGCACTTAATGTAAAAAATATTAAATAAAACACACTACTTTGTGTATTTGTTCAAACCCCAAGGAAATAAACACATGCCTGATACTGTAAGAAACTGAATTTCCTCTATCCACAAGCCAAGAGTTTTAAATAAACAAATTAGGATTTTGAGCAGAAGCTGAAAGGTCAACGAATGAAACTGTCGAGTGGTTAAAAGACTAAACATGTCAAAACACAGAGATAAAAACAATCCAGTTTTTCAGAATCTGTATTTCCAAACGCAGCGCAACACATTTTCATCTAGAATAATTTGGGACTGATAGGTTGAGTTTATTTGATAGGTTTTGTAACAGTATGATCTGTTTTATTTCATTGTAATCGATGGCTGAGATTATTAACACCTGATACGTTCAGGTAATGTGTTTTTAACGTTATCGTGAGCAAATTCTGTAAACTTAGTACTGAGTACTGAAACACAATACTTGTAATGCAACGCTGTTTCTCCTGATTCTTACTGTTCACGTGCATTACACATCTGGTTAATGCATGTTTAAAATAAACCATTTAATATGACGCTACATCAAATTTTAAATATCAAGAAACCACACACACAGAAATGACCACAAAGGAGTGTTTACGGGCAAACATCAGGGAGAAATTATTATTGATTTGGGAAACATGTTAGTGTCTCTTAGCAGAGGAATTAAGACGCTCCGGGGCAGTCAATAGTTTTTGGGAAATTTCGCCCACATGAGTTATTGGTTAGCACTGATATAAATGACTAACATTCAACAGATGCTAAAGCTGCTTTGGGTTCAATTGCAGTGGAACATCTCTGCATGATGGAGACCATTAAATCGTGCAGTCTTGAGTGCTGACAATTTATTAAAACTCGCAGCTGGACTCACAGTATTGTCACAAAAGACAAATGTTTACTCTTGCCAGCTCACTGGGAACATTCTCAGAACGTTGGCTAACGTCCTCTCAATGTTCTCTCAAAGTTATCAAAAACCTCCTGCAGTAACATTAGAAGAAACCTTCAAGCTAGCTTTAAAAGCATAAGATCCCGCCCTTCCATCAGAGTGCTCTCCAAAGCCACGCCCCCTCCAACACATGAACAGGCAAGTAGGACATCCTATCATTGCATTAGGACTGAATTTTATGGTCCTGCATCTTCCACAGAAAATAAACACACACATAAATACACTCACTTTTAACCAGCATAACAAAAAATGTTTCTGGATAAAATCGGACACAATGGGAACGTTCAGATTTTGTGCTTCAGCTGTCCAACAGCGATCCTGTTGCCAAACCAGAGTGGTTTAAACAACCATATATTTGGAACTGAATGGTCTCCTAGATTTAAATGAGCCATTGTAACCATTAAGATGTACTGGAAAATGGCCCTGCAGTGGTAGATTAACATTATTCATTTCATTTAGATATGAGCAAGAGTTACTGGAGTAGAACTTGATGAGAAAAGTGTGTTTGGTAGTTTGAGAGCTTTTTATTCAAACGTTTGTGGACAAACAGCTACAATGAATTTCACTGTTGCTGTCATAATGGCTTCCATACACATCTGCCTCAACCATAAATCTCTTTACACAAACCACAGGAATAAATAGCCCATTTATGCTCTGTTCAAAACAGAAACGCCCAATATAACTGCAGAACGTATCTGAAGGAATATTAACACATTTTACCCACAAATTAACATGAATTAACTCACAGTACCTCACACAAACTTCTTTGACCAAAAGCACAGAAGTGTTTCTTAATTTCTTTACAAAATGAAATGCTAACACAAAAAAGTACACAAAATATTTTGAGGACAGAGAAAAAATTTTTAGTCATGTATGACCCACACACGTGTCAGATCTATACGTATATATAATACTATTATTAACAGTAATAGACTCTTTATTAACTTTAAATAATGCATTTGATGTAAATGCTGATAATAATGACGTTTCATAAAACGACTATTACCATCAAACCTCGTATTGATTTTAAAGAATGTATCGACGCATTATGATCCAAAGAGAAGACTGAGTTAAATATGTATTAAAATGTGCGTCTGTTGTGTCTACGTAAACGGTTACAATAAGTTTAAAATCTTTTAAGTAAGCTTTCTTGAAAGCTATCAGACACATTTTAGACAAACTAATATTTAGAAATATCGCCAGTTTTTATCGTAAACATTCTGTATCGTTTTTATCAGTACAGATTAGTTAGTGACGTCAGTTTGATCGTTTGTTTTAATAACATAGAAAACATCTATGTCGTGCTGCGTCGCAATTTAATTAAACGAATGCAAAGCTACAGTAAAGATATTAAATAGGTTTATATTTAAAAGCTTACAGAAAGTTTGTGAATTAACTTTTTAGAATGAGTTTTACGAATGAAGAGAAGCACTCTTACCCCTTTTAATCCGTTCACCGTCTGTTGCTTGTTGTGTTTTATTTTTGCACAATTTTAGCACTTATAAAAGCCCGTCACTGCTAAAGAGAAAGTTTCTGTGTGATAGCTGAAGATCTGGCAGCGATACAGTGAATTAAACTTGAGAACTGCCTCTCTGTGCTGCTCTACATCTCCATCAACACTTAGATGATGCGTGTCTAGATTCGTCTTTCTACTTAGAAACGTGGCTTTGTAGACTATGTGCTTATTGTTGCCTTTTGAGACAAAAAGCTAATTTCTCCTCTTGGAAACGCTTAAAACGTCCACTTTTTAGACGTTGTATTAACGTTATTGCTTGGAACGTGGTCCAGACCTTTGTTTTTAATTCTGTAACATTTTTAAAACGTTCCCATAACAACTTAAGAATAACGTTTTTGATATGTTTGAGTAAAAAATGTTCTACTAACGTTACTACAAGATAAGCTTGAGAGAACTTTTACAGGTACGTCAGCCAATGTTGTGAGAACGTTCCCTGTTAGCCTCTGTTAGTTAATATATTTCTGACATATATGATTAGCCTCTGTATATAATGTTTCATATCCTTTAATTAAATAACAAAATACCAACAGCAAGACTTTGCAATGAAATTCACTGAAATGCAAAAATGTCTAACAGAACGAAGGATTTTTCGACAAAAATGATTTGAGTCAACCAGTCTAAAGTTATGCAACAGCGCCACCTGTTGGGAAAACAACGCATTGATTTGACAGTAATAAATGAAAGTAATAAGAATTTGGGAACCAAGAGCTGTTTCTGATGCAGTTTATTGTCTTTCTCTATGCACAGTCACTGAGCAGCCGCGTGAGCTGACAAGAAATGGTTCAAATTTACAATGAAATTCCAACAATGTTACTAAAAAATAAATACAGGACCGAGAGTGTTGCACAGCTCAAAAATATACAAAGGCTTGGAATAAATGTAAACTTTTAAAACATTTTACAAAATCAAACATCTGTGTTTTTTTATCCTTTAGAAATTTCATATGTACACGTTTATACAAAAATACAAAACGAATTCATATCTATTGAAGCGGAACTCGTATGTTGAGTGAGATTGGTTTCCTGTTTATCATGATTAAACGAGATGCATCTTTATCCCAAAACATTTTCCATTTTTACCTCAGTCTTCTCTTTTCTTATTCACCAAGTTACTTATCAATATTACTATTTAATACACCTGTACACATCTAAACCCTGTGGCAAAAGCAAACTGTGCTTCAACAATACAGAGTAATGTGCCTAAAAAAATAAAAGCGTGTTATGATACTTCATGGTACTGACAACAAAGAAACAATAAAATAATAATAATAATAGTGTGTCTTTGTTCTGTACGTGTCATAATTCTCTTTATTCGGTTACTGATATGATTATAGTTGTAAAGTACCTTGTACATGTTTAAAACAGTCCACAGCTTGGTTGAGGTAAAATAACCATGACAACGATAACAGATTACCCTGGTTGTGACTTTCCATTGTTTGTAACAGGGTAAAGCCTAAATTGACCGGTTAGCTTTATTATACTGCGCATGTGGCTACTGTAGTATTTATGAAACTGGAAATAAAACAGACATACATTGCTACATATGTGTTTTCGAGCAGTCACAAGTGTTGCTATGACAGCTTTTGCGTCATATGCACAAACAGAAAGTTACCATAAGAAAACCTGATAACAGCAATAACATTTTCTTAATTTTTTTGATGGCAACGATGATGGAATATGGCCTGCGTATAGAATTCAAAGCACCAAAACCTACAGCTGTATAACAGTAGCTTATCTGTTAATAATGCTAGTTCACAGCTAATTAGAAAGGTTAACAAGTTCAGTATCTTTACTGTCGGCCGACACACCCCTGATATGAAATACACTTTCATTTAAATAAAGCTTTATCGCTCTTCTTTTCCAAATTTATTAACAAAATAACTCTGTGGATAAAATATCCTGCCATTAAAAATATTTGTTTTCTATTAAATGTTGCAATCTGAAAGATTTCATAGATTTAGTTCTAATACATGGAGACAAAAAAAGAACGTCTGTACTTCCAAAAGTGTAAAGTTAAATTAAAGCTAAACGGGACAAGCATTAGACAGGGTGCATACTGAAGGAAAACAACAGGACAGTCATGGCTCAGGTGCTAAACGTTATCAGAAAATATCTGTTTGATGTCTCTGAATTTTCAGGAAGGTTCCTCCACTGGTATGAAACAATGAAAAGAATGTAATTTTCATACAGTACCTCTTGAACACACAGTACATGATGCACCAATAGCAATTTAGAAAAAAGCCTGAAATATATATCAGACATCCATGTATATACAGATGAGCAATGAACTTTATAAGCTTTATCTATATCCCAGAGATTGTGATACATATTAGTATTCACCTTATATTAATCCATAACTATAATTTTATCATCTTTAAATATATCTACCTATAAAATGGCCCCATTAATTCCAGCCACATCCAGCTCTTACCAAACACGCCCCCTTGTTACACAGACGTTCATCGTTATAAGATTGTCTAATTCCTCCACTTCAGAGAAAAAGCTCAAACTGTGTAGACACACTGATGCGAAACCTTCAACAAACCTTTCTGTACATTTACTGTAAATAGCAGACACTGAAAAAATTCATGTGAACATGGAAATATGTTTTCCATGCGGAGATCCCAGCTAACAATTTTAGGTTGTAAGAACGTTTCTTTAACATTTCCATTACAAATAAAAAAATGTTAAACATGCTGTTTTGAATAGTCTAAGAACGTTCAAAACGTCCATTTTTTTACACGTTGTATTACCGTTATTGCTCGGCTGTAAAAACATTATTCAGACTTTTAATCCTGTAATGTTGTTAAAGTGTTCCCTTAACAACTGAGGAATAACGTTGTTATGCTAATGCTTTTAGAATGCTTGCCAAAGGCAATGTTAAAAAAGTTCTACTAACATTTTTGGATAACTAACAGTGTTGGATAACTTTGAGAGAATGGTATGGGAACGTTAACCAACGTTCTGAGAAGGTTTCTCGTTAGCTGGGTTATTGCATGCTGTACAAAGGATGAAACGACTCAAGTGCGACTATGGTGAAAACGCATTCATCAGAAACTAACCAAAAATCGATCTTTTCCCAGCTTATCTTCCCCTCAGTGGCACAGTGTACGCTTGATAAATCTAGTTATTTCCTGTGAGTTTTAAACTCCCAGATCTCCACCTTTATACAGTTTCACTTTAAA